>JBAMYA010066777.1:0-26406 GCA_037176975.1 Arrhamphus sclerolepis
GGGGCCACACAATGAACTCTGAGAACGTGGTCCTCACAAAGAGATAAAGACATGTATGTGTGTGTGTGTGTGTGTGTATGTGATTTCCAACCAGAAATCAAAGAGATGCACAGTCTCATTTAACTTTAAAGTACATTGGATCCAGGGTGAACATTCACAGCTTTATCTAAAGCAGCTGATTTTTATTTATTCATTACTGCATAACGCCTCCAAAAAAGAGATTTCATAAAATTAAACAGGATCATTTTATGAAATTATGTTTACTTACATTGCTTTAGAAAAAACAAATGCGGCGCTTTGCTGATTAAACAGACTAGGAGATAATGCAATAGGAACCGAACTGAAGACCCAAAATTCAATTACTGATCACTTGTAACTGAAGTCGAGAGCCAAAACACATGGTTTCTTTGACAAACTCACACGTTATTGTTCAAGCATTTGCCATGGGGAAGCTGTCCTTTCCATTGTGTAGCAATTTCTGGGAAAATCCCCACTGCTTCTTCATAATGAAAGACTTGTTTTTTGCTTCAAAATAGCTACAAAAGCTGCAGTCTGTTGGCAGCATATATATAAATAAGAATATATATAGTACAAACAAAGCAGAACCTAGGCTTTTATATTCATACTGCCTTTACAAAGAAGAAAAAAACCCAAGTGTCCTCAATTTGAACTGGTCTTTTTTTCTTTACTCTAACTCAGCAGCTTCATAAAACAGCTTCTAACAATGATTAGATATCTGCTGATCATATATCAGCGTTAGTCTCAACAGATTAAAGGTGATTGTCACTGAAGCTGCTGTGCAAATGTTTTTTTTATAATTGCAGTGCCACATTTAGAAAAAAAAGCATGTCCAAAATAGGTTTTGGCAAGTGTATGTTTATTATGTTGTTCTATCAGAGGTTTTACTGAAACATTTTTGTGGTTTTCTGGAAAATCCTCAAGCTTTAGAAGGCTTTGCCTGAGGTTGGCAAGGGTTAAATTCAAATTTAATTTGTAGAATCAGCAGAAACACTTTTTACCTGATATTGGTGGGGGAAAAAAAAATTTCCGTGTCATAATATGGTTACTAATGGAGTTTAATCTAATTTATCAAACATTAAAAAACTGGTTGGTGGAGTATGGAACAGCATTGTTCTTGGGAACCAAAAAAATAATAATCCTGTCTCTAAAATAATCACGGCACTGGAGGAAAATCCAGTCCGATAAAACAATATTCATCTTCTTGGTACAATGAATACAGGATTTAATGGAAATCCTTTAGTTGTTGTTGAAACTTTGGGGACCAAAGTGGTGGATCGACCACAAGTCAAACGATGCCATCCCACAGACATTATTCAAAACAACACTGGAGCAATCACATCACATGAGAGTGGTTGAGAAATTTGTTTTTAAGATTTACACCAGTATTACAACACTGCAGTTCCATTATGACTTGTATTCAGCAGAATGATGACTTGTGAATAACAGGGATCTAGTATTTATGGTAACACCAGATGGGCCTCTTTGCACTCGACTCACTTGGTTATTGCATGAAATCGTAATAAGTGTCTTGAAATTCCTTTGGGAACTCTTGCGGGAGCTTAAATACAAAGTAACAACCATAGAGAGTCTCTGAAAACATTTCATTTCATAAATAACAGGCTTACCTGTTACAGCTCATGCTGAAACATAGCACAGCTGGTTACAAGGTCATTGAGGTAAAGCTCTGTAAAGATAGGCTTTCTCATCTGGAAGGAAGAAGTATGCGTTTGTGCTACGTTCAAAGACCAAAAAGAACTGGACACCAATCATCAAATTCTTTTGTCTTATTTTCACTCTGCTGAAAACAAACAACCCCTTCAAGAACCACATTGGCTACACAGTCCTATCCCGACCACAGTCCCGTGTCTCTATCAACTAGCATTCACTTTAAAATATACATTTCTCCTTTGCTTTTTCTTTTGTTTGTTTTGTTTTAAATTGTAAGGCAGGGTTAAATCAAGAAGAGTGGAGAGTTTCTCCGCCACGTGAAGAAAGCCTTAGTTCTGTTTTGGTATCAGCTTTATTTAGCAGAGGTGTGGTTGTTGGGTTTCCCTCTGTTCTGTCCCATAACCCCACCATCCACAGGAAGGACACGGAGAGCCAATACTAGGCCAGAGCAGGCCACACAGAATGACATTTATTTTGTCAAGCTACATTTAGCTGAGCAAGAACTTAAATCAAAGGTTAAAAACACAAATATTCAAGCTATATTGCATGATCTGTAAGAAGGGGATTTAAGGTTTTTAAAAAAAATGGGCAAACCACAAGTAGGTTTTTAGCATTTATCGCTTTTCTACAATGGATTATTGCCGTTTTACAAGCAACTCACCATTAGCTCTGTTAATATGTGTTCGTGAATGCAGCACATTCATTTCCCCTTGAAGGCATGCATTCATGCTAGTTTATTGATGGCTGGACTAACAGCATGTTTAATGAAATTACTTGACACTTAATAAGCCAAAGTATTTAAGCCAATGGCTGTGAGTGACTGCAAACACTTAATAAAGTTAGATGAAGTAGATTAAAGAGGCTAAACTAATATGACCTCCTGACCGCCGCTGCAGGAGAACGGTTCCATTGGCTAACTGCTTCAGCAGGCACTGAAGAAGGAAAAGCAGCTGCAGTCACACGCGCGTGAAACAGGGGTGGTCAGTGTGAGTTTCGTGTTATTGGAGCCTACCCAAACCTGACCTGTAGGAGAATGTTTACAGTGCAGACAAGGTTTTTTTTTTTTTTTCCATTTTGAGTAATGCCAAAAGAGCGATATGTAAATATGACGCAAGCGCCAGGGTGTGCACGTTCATGCGATCATGAACATGCAGAGGCATTGCAACCTTTTCAACAATGAAACATTTGTACATAATTCATAAGAGGAGCCACAGTGAATGTGGTGCTGAGGAGTTCTCCAACACAACAAAACTTTATTAAAAAACACTTTCAGCACAATCAATTTTTTGTCGTGTTTTAAAGAGGAACATTGTGTTTCATTTTATGTTCTATAAAATGCTTTATTTTTTGAACTGATTTTGTTCTCTCTTTTTGTACTGTCCGTTGACTTTTGTACGTGTTGTTTTGTTTCTTTTTTTTTGTCCCGCCACTGAAATTTCTTACCTCTCCTCTGCGAGTCTCTGCTCTGTTGCGTCTGCTGGCTGTGTAACTCCTGGATCGGAGATCTGATGCGCTCTAGCTCACCGTGTCTCTCTCGCTCTGTCTCCTGTGGAAACGAAAATAATGCTCAGAGCTCTTCAGCGCAGCTGTGAAAGCACTGAGCTTTTTGATAGATGACCAAACGTGTCAGCTACTATCACACCGCCAACCGAGAGCAGTTCCAGGTCTGTTTCAGGTCAACTGTCTTTTATCGAAGGTTGAGGTCAAAAGTTCCAGCCACATTGATCGTCCTCAGTGTGCGTGTCTGACGGAGGCACCCCGAGTGCTGACACATGCACTGTACTGAGGACAGTTCACTTTTATGTCCTTTTGTGCTGCAACTTTCTGAACCCAGTCAGAAATGAGAGGAAAAGTGCAGAAAGGGGTGCTCTACAGGAAGAAGCACCAGAATTTTGGCAAACGGGGAGAAAATAAGTAAGGTGTTGAGAGGAGAAAGCTGGAAATACCTTTACTACTGTTGGACCTCTGGTGCATGACCTTGAGCTTCTCCACGGGAGAAGCAACTGCAAAAATAAAGCTACTCTGAACACCTGCACACACTATGTAAATCATATCTGCACCATATTCTTAATCCGTCTTACTCTTCAGGACTTGCATATGTTTCTATGAAGAAGCAAAGTGTTCTCCAGTGTAGCTTCACGTTATGCTTTAACTTAATAATAAATCACATCACAGCACATAATCTCAAAAGGTGTCCCTCAGTTAGATCTTGGTGACAGAAAAAAAAGAGAAAAAGGAATTGACTTTACATACTGATAATACTTTGAATAGATTTACGGTCTATTACTCCAAAATGCTTTTGAAGACACCAATCAGACAATCACTTATCACTTTGCATGTGCAAACAATCCCAGACACAAGACTGGCACATCAGAAACGGTGCGAAAACCTTATGAGACTTTTGATCAATGCAGTGAGTGATCACAGCAGACAAGAGCTCGCATGCTAACGTGGAATTTAAATACAAGTAAAAAGGCAGACGTGAAAAAGCACTGAAGACTTGCTGCTCCGCACTGTGACCTTTCCCACCTTGAGCAGATTAGAGGCCAAAGCGGCTCAGTCGCTGAAGAGAAAACGTAATCAGACACTGCTGCCTCCTACAGCAACACAAACAGGAAAGAGGAATCTGAAATGCTGCAGCTCATCTCAAGGCAAATGATTAAATCCAACACATAATTTCTTGTTACGCCAGTCAAGTTTCTAAGCTGAAACCATCAAGAAAAGATCTGCCTGATTCTGTAGAAGGGTAGTTAAATGGCAGCTGATCCCAATGTCTTTTTTTCCTCCTTCCTCCAGCAGCCACTTTTTCCACAAATCAGCACAGACTCCGAGGTGTTAAAATGTCTCCTCAGCTTTTCAAAACAACAGTAAATGTCACTAGCATAGTTTACCACACCACAGTGGAAGAGAGTAATTTAGTAAAGTTCTCCTTTAATGAGTCATTAAAGTGTCAGATGTGTTTGGAGGATACACAAAAAAAAAAAGAGAGAAAAAGGCACTGCAGTGAAATAATGTGAGAGGACACACACAACAAAGGGCACAATCCCAAGTGGAGTCACAGGGGGAGATAATTGTGTTTAAGCCATAAACTCAATTAAAGAGAACAAGTCTCTCCTCACCCGCTCCCCCTCACCCTCTCTTGCTTCTACCACTACTCAAGACAGTCAGCCATCATTTTAAAGCTCCCAGTAAACCACAGGGAACATATTTCTCACAGACAGTGAAGCAGGGCAAAAAAAAAAGAAAAAAAAAGGGGGGGGAAGATAAAGTGGAACTGGAGATGGAGAGCAGAACAGAGGACCTGCTGCCAGCCGCCGTGTTGTCATTAGTGGCTTCCTTCTAGTCCCGACAGCCAAGACCTTCCCACTCGTCCCATCTGGCCTCAGGAGTCTGTCTGTGTCAGACTATGTCCTCTCTCGTGACCACAGAAAAGCTTGGGCCAGCAGGACTCCTCTGAGGTCCACATAAAAACAACAATGAAGCACACACCTCCTTTCCAGCCAGTGCAGACATCTGACAACAAGTATAGGTTACGGCACTGAGCTTCATTCCTCTAGTTTTCCACTAAATTTAAACCCATCACTCCACTGGTGAGGTCAGACCATTTGAGGGGCTTCCATGCTTGCACGTGGAATAAAAAAGAAGAAACCTGGCGTCTCACTTTCCATTACTGCATCCTGAGGAACCGCACGCTCAGCTTTGCCCCAATAATTGCAGCACAGTAGCAATCATCTCCGTATCACACACAGTCTGGACCGAGGAAACCCACAGGAGTCGTCAGCTCCGAGTCTCACTACCATATTTACTTACTGCAAATAATGTCATACCTATATGAGCTTTATCTCTTTAGTCTCTGGTTGATTTTTGTTTAAAAATAAATATACAAATTTAAGGGGAAAAAAAAGGGACAGTCCCAACGTTCATGTCCATTTTTCCTACAGCATACTTTCTCAACTCATCCCAAACTCTGTTGAACCCTCTCTATTGTAATTTCTAAGCCTGGTTTTAGACAGTTAATCTCCTCTTTGCTCAGGTCACTTCTTGCAAAATGTTTGAAGATGAACTGAGCAATAAACAAAAATCTATCTGGAGCTGCAACACACAAACATAAAACAAAAAAAAAAAACAGCCCACCTGAGCTCACCTAAGTAGCATGCTCATAAACACAATTTAAGATGCAAGCATTTCCAAACAAGTATTCATGTTTCATTTGTTAAAAAGAACCTATCAAGTCATTTTACTGAAGTAAAGCATAATGAATTGACTCTTCTACAACAAACCCAAAATAATCAATAAACCATTATGTACACAAACCTGAAATACAAACAAAGACAGGAACATCCCATTCTCCAGCAAAGTGGAAACAAGCAACAAGTGATGGAAAAGGCCTTTAAAATTATTTCTTAAAAAGGTAGAAACAAAAGAGAGAAATAAAAACAAAACAAAAAAAGTCAGGAGCATTCAGTTTTCCAGCTGTCCCGTAACACAGATCAGAATGCCATTTACCTTCTTTTCACTAAACTGATTGTCCTTCTGGCTCTCTCTTGCTCTCCTTCTCTGTCTGGCTCTCAGCAGTAACCTTGTTGGAGTCAGGACATCCACTGTTCAGCCGCTTTACTCCCTCCGCCACATCATACGCACACACAAACATTTACGCCACCACAAACACCACGCACACACATAATACCAAGAGGCCACTCCCTTTACTTCCCCTCCCTCCCATTTCATCTCCAGAGGGATTTGACCCCCAATCACACTCTCGTGCACAGAGCAACTTCCCTACAGGTTAACGGGTTGCCTGGTTGACACATTAACTTCTGACACACTCTCCCTTCTGTTTGACCTCTTTTTGGTGTTTCATGGGAAATATTTTCCACAATAAATATTTCCCATGAGGAACTGCCATTAAATAGATTTTAAATTTTATGCCTTTACAACATTGAGACATTCTTGGCTTGAAATATAATTTCTCTTTTGTTACATACACACATTTAACGCTATTTATAAGCTTCAGCTATCCCTTTTGAAATGCCAGGCATTTCCATTAAATCTTAATTTCTAGATAGTGTTGAGAAACAGTAACTGAACTTTTGTTTTGTTTTTTTCTCAGCCAAAAGCACCACCATTTATTGCGTGCATGTGCCTGCTGAGGACACCTATCTAGGACCACCATCTTCCACAGGACAATTGCAAACAGCTCAAAGAGATCCGTTGCTGTGATGTGAAGGGAAGGAGCCCCGCTGCTGCCGGCTGATGTTGTTTTTGGCCACGTCCCCACTACAGCACAGACAAGACTGCTGGGGCACAGCTGGAGACCTTCTTGTCTGCTCAGCCAAATATCCCAACTCTACTTCACTCATCTAAACACCTATGACTCACCACTCAGCCACTGTACAATTGAGATATCCAAGGCCAAGTGGGGCAAAAGGGTTTAAATGTCAGAGCATCCTGTTACATCAACATCCTCCTGTCTGAGAAGAATACACACATACACAAAGAAAGACATACAAGAAAAGCACAAGCTCGAAACAGACAATGGGACTGATACCAACAGCCTTTAATTTCTTCCCTTTTCCTGTTCCACTGTGGTGGGGAAAATGGAGGTTTTCAAACGAAGCACCAGAGTTATGATAATATGACTGATTGTGATCCCTTCAAAACACAGACACGGGAGACGACTGTGGCACGTGCATACAATAAGAATTAACTTTATTTTTCTACCACCATATCCCACCCAGAACAAAAAAAGAAGAAAAAAAAACATCTGAAAAAGAAGATAAGATAACATCTGGCCTCTGGAAAGCACTCAGTTAAGCCTCGTGCGCCCACATCATAAAACTCTGCCAGTGGGCCACTAGAGGGCAGTCAGCTGTGAGGGACATGTGTGAAAATCCCCCAAAGTAGGATTCAGACACAATGAACACCTTTCCAGAAGTGTGAATACCTGTACTCTTAGATATACATGATACTCAGTCTGCCAAGAATAATTTATTGGCTTCACTAAACAGGAAAGTCAAAGTAAATTGTGTCTCTCTCTTCATTTATATCCAAACGTGCATGAAAACGTAAAAAAATAAATAAAAAAAACACATTCCTGACTCTGCAGCAACTGATGCACAAGATTTGTGTGTTTGTACGGTGAGGCTGTAGTCAAAACTCAAGCGAAAGTGCTACTTGATCGTTGCAGCATTCTTCATGTGTCAGTCTGTACTTGTCTCATTTCTGTCAATGCAAGCTGACACAAGCTTACACTGGATCTGAAACATCTTACTGAACTGCTGGAATGATTATCTTCAGAGTACATCACAATAATGGAGACATTACATCATCTCTCCTCCCACAATCAATACTGGTCGTACTATTAACTTTCCTTTACTCACCTCAGTTCCCATGACGTTCTGGGGCTCTACGTTCTCACGCTCCAGGCAGTGACCAGACACTATACCCTTCGCCACCATCCCTAAACACACACGTCAATATTTTATGAAGCCGGTATTTCATCTGATCTGACATCAACTGTGAGCACGTGATGTTGGATACAAGCTGATGCAATCTGAGGTGATTCTGTCTGACAGGTCCCGACATAATCTTACGAAGTAGATACTTATTTTTTGTAGCATCACCTTGCTCGGGCCTGTCCTTAGATTGATGGGCGCCTAGTGCAGACCAGACAGCACAAAAGAATGCCCGGAATCTACTATCTGATCCTGCGCCATATCTGTCCTAGTGACCATGGCAACTTACGGAAATGCATATCTCCTTCATGCCCTACACACAGATAACAAATGTTTATCATCCCGTTGAATTTAATTCATTATGAGCAGGTGGTAAGAATTTTTAACCTTTATTTTGACGCCCTCAACAGGCCAAACTGTGTAACTGCTTTCTGTCATATTACAGCATCTTCCTAAGTTTTTATTGGGATTTGTGTTTTCTTTAAAAATTCTAAAATGTTTATCTTCAGCAGAAAGATAATTAATAAACTTAACAACAAAGACAGTATCGCCTCATCTTCAGTTTTTTACACAGTGAAACAAGTCTCGTTTGTCATACGACTGCTGTAATACGTTCGCTACAATTTACTCCGAGTCAAATCTTTGTGACACGATGTGACATACTGAACAAATAAACTAATCTCAGCCCACCTTGTAGTTGTTCATCTCGGATCCGTCGGATGGCTGCTCGGATCACCTTTCTCTCTTCATACTCACTGGCAGAGCGGAGCTATAAATGTACAAAATGTACAAAAATTAAAAAAAAAAAAAAGCTGACTATACCCACAAAATGAAGTAAGATTTATCAGTGTTAACACTATTAGTGAGGTTTTAGTAGTTACCATTTTTGTGAGCTCATCAATGTCCTGGATTGATTGCAGTTTCTGTGTCAGGAGATCCAATTTGTCACTGGATTCTGAGCTGAGAGTGAAAAAGGAAAGATGATGTTATTTTCATGAGCTACAAACAAGCAGCAACTCAGCCTGAGACAAACCAGACAAATTAATATGACAAAATTTCTAAATGTGAAATTACGTCTTGACCGATTTTCATATGAAGTCTGCATATGCATGTCATCTCAATTCAAGAATCATGCACAGGTTTCTTGGTCTGAAGAGAATCCATGGAAAAGCACTCCCAAACTGAGCAGAGGAAAAGTAAGACGCTAACGTAAGAGAATTAAAAGCAATGACACAAACCGTCTGGAAAAAACTGCTCTCACCCTCCCTTCTTTAAAGCTCATATTGCTCCATTTCACTGCTTTGCTTTTGTTGGTTTCTATTACCCACTTGCCTCTTCAGTTCCCTCATTATCCCTACTTTTCTCCATCCACTGGTATTATAGGATGTGTGGCACGCCGGAGTTGGAATATTTCACATTCCACTACCGAAACGCACGGGACTATTTCACTCTCAGCTAGGTTTTTAGTGTGTGCAAGTATGCATGTGTCAGAGTCGGTATGCTTTCTTTAGCAACTTCAGTGATGCACATCAACTGTTTTTGTAACCCAAGCCACCTGAGAGCCGAGGTGAATGGAAATGATTAGGCCCTACTGCTGTTTTTAGGAGGATTCAGTGACGGGGAGCATGAGAGAACAGCAGAAGAGACCTTAGTATGCTCCTTCCATCAAAAAGAGTTCAATCTTTACTTTGCTCAGTGCCAGATGCTGAGATTGTGCTAAAGCCTTCATCTTAAATCAACACCTGGAATCGGACTCAGGTCACCCTGTTCTGTGAAGTTCAAGATTCCACACAAGCAAAAAGACTTGACCGGCACCAAGAGCCCACTTGATTCTTGCCGTTTGCAGTCTCTGTATGTTAATGCAGTAAAATATGAACAGAAAATTAACTCTGCAACGTTAGATTATTTCCATTATGACAGATTCAAGGAGTTCTTTATTAAGATGAGAAAAATGCTCAACAGGAAAAGACTGCATTAGTCCACTTCATAAAATTACAATTAAAATATCTTCATAATGAATTTAACATTGCAAAGAAGAGGTGGTTTCCTTTAAAAGTCAGAAAGTCAATTGTAGGGATGTTTACAGAAATACAACAATTATCTTCAGTCCTATTTTCTCGTTTTTGTTTTGTTTTTCTTAAGTCAGCCAGTAAAAACATGCATACTGGCAAAAGAGGAAATGGTAGTATAGCATTACTGCTGAATTATCAGTTTATCTGCAGTCCTCTGCTAAAAACAGGTGCTGGGAACTGTTGATTTATGAACTGGAAAAACAATGATATGATAACCATTTCTGCTCAGATCTCTTATGCTGGAGGCAAAGTTTCTCAAAAGTATCACAAAATGAGCACACATCATGGATGCTGGAAAATTTAGTGTAGCAGCAGTTTCCTATCCCTTGTGACTTCCCGACTTGACTTTTCCAGACTTTCCCCCCTGGAGCAGAGGAATGCTGCATCTGGATTTGTGAATATTTTCTCAGCATCTTCAGTTCACCTGGTCTGATACACGTCGTCTTTTAAACAGTTGCGCGCTCGTGTTGGTCTCACCTGTGCTGGTTCTCCTTGTCCTCATGCTGATTCAGACGTGTGGGTCGAAATCTCTTACTGGCCAGAGCGGCCTCCATATCCTCGATCTCCCTCCTCCTTAACTCCCGTATGGCTGAACGGATGAGACGTCTCTCGTCCAGATCCACGGTTCCATCAAGCTACGCCATGAACACAAACGCGTAACGAAAATAAGTTGAAGGGCTAAACAGTACTACCACGCAGCAGCAGAACATTTGGCTTGCAAACACATGTCACTTGTCACTCTTATATTTGCATAATGCACCAGAGAGTCATGGTCACATTTGACAGAACGACAAAATAATTACACAAGAATGTGCAGCGTTACAGAGTCACAGGCCTGCTCTCAGTGTAAGTACAGGGCGGTGAACAAGCTGTACTGCGGGGTCAAGTTGAGTTCTGCGAGATGCCATTTTTTAACCTCTGTAATTAACCCTTGTTCATGAGAGAATCCAGCTGTTCATCCAAAGCCAGAGCATCCTAAAAACATCCAGGAATCAGTTTGCGACTTTTTAAACTGCTTATTCAGAGTCACAGTTAATGGGTACGTGATGACCAGACAGCGTTGTAGTAAAGCTCCCCTGGGTCACTTCTAAAACCTGTGAGCGGGAGTTACACAGTCAGAGCGGCAGATGAGCAGCTCATTGATTGGTGATGACAACTGAACTGACTTCACTAATGAGAGAAGACAGGTCCACCTGAGCAGAGGATGACGAACAGACACAGCAACAGCTGGTACTTAGCTTCATGAAGCAAGTATGTTCAGCCCTCTGTAGGTCATCATATCATTCAGGTGTCTTCCTCTCCCACACAGTAGCCAGGCAGCCAGAGGCCCTGCACCCTCTGCTGTCGAAGTGGCCTACTTACAACACTCACTGAGCCATTTCATCACTTTAACTATTAGTGAAATGTCTCTTTCCTCCCCCACAAGCAAAAGAATAGTGATTTAGAAATGTATAAAAGAGCACCTGCAGAAACGCCACCACAAAAAAAGATGGATGCTTTCATCTTAGCAACAGCCCAGAGAGAAAGGGAGCACTCTCCTGTCAGATGGATCTCTCTTTCAGTCCACAGTGGAAACCTGTCAACACATGCAGAGGCAAGCAGCACCTCTCACAGGCTTTTCTCAAAGTGTGTGTTTCAGCGTGAGGTTTTTAAGTTTCCTGCTGCACCAGTTAAAAGCTGCCGAGTAGAGACACATACCTTTGTCTGCCAACTGTTCTCTACAAAAGTGAGCTGGATGTGGTTATTAAGCTAAGCTTTAGATGCTGATGGGTTTCATGGCTGGGACCAAAGGAGGATGAAGACGAGGAGGAGGAGGAGGAGGGTCAAATCACAAAAGAAGAAGAGGGCCAGCAGTTTTTACGTCGCCCTGTGGTTTGACAAAATATGCAGCTAGAACTGCCTGGGCTCTTCTATATGCTGTAATTTGTGGAAATCTTAAGTGCTGAGCTGCCCGAAAAGAATAGTTCAGCGGAGAAAGAGCTCTGAGATGGCTGGAAAAAAGGATATGAGAAAAGAGAAGGATAGGAGCCTCAGGATGACAATGAGGGGAAAAAAAGAAAAAGGAAAAAAAGAATCTACACTTGGGTATGCCTAAAAATGGGCAGATGAGAGCTGGGTGGGAAAGGGCCAGGCCTTGCGCAGGTCATACTTCACATTCCTGCTGACTCACAAGGAAAGAAAGAAAGAAAGAAAAAAAAAAGATGGTAGTGAAATACGCTGAAGTGGGTTTGGTTGCGGTCCAGCACTTAGATAATATGAAAAACGGGAGTGACACTGTCAAGTTTTCTGATCGTGGAGAGAAAAAAAATAAATCACAGAAAATGAAAACATATCTCTCATTTTTAAACCAGCGGCCGGTGTCCGTTTCACATGCCCACACTGGTAGACACGCACAGACACAGTCACACGCTTACCACACACACACACAGGGGAGCCGTCTGTTACCACAATGTCAAGCTCATTGCTGAGTAAATGTCATGATGCGATTACACAGCCTAGCGCACTGGCTGCCAAGTTTTAGGGCCAACTGATTTATTTTTCATCACTGTGATCTAACAGAACAGCCCCGAGCCTGGGCCTCCACTTCAAAACTATCTACTTAGCGTTTCAGAAAAAGCTGCATTTTTGGCCTGTGTACCATGTAATGAACATCAGTTTAAACATAAACCAAATTCACAACAAAGAAAAAAGGGCCGGGGACAGCTCCTAAACGGCGCATGTGGAAAAAGAACGGAGCCGTCCAGCTCAGTCACAGTAATCTTTTTAAATATAAGCACAGCCAGGGGAATGAAAGTCATGATGTGATGATAAGAGATGAAAAACAAACCCCCACAGTCACGTCAGCACTTTGACTTGACCTGCCCCGGCAACGCTACTTCAAGTAGCAGCATATGACATTTACATAAAATCTTTAAAAGGGGCCAATCAGTGGGCGAATGGCTGCATGTTTCTGTTTGAACTGGTTACAAAATTTGTAGTTTGAATTCAAACTGGCCGATTCGTCTGGCACAGTGCCAGGAACATGTAACTGACTTTTCCTGCAAATCAGAAAAGGGGAAAATAAAAGGGTCAACCAATAACCTTGCACAGGAAAGTAATGAGAAGGCTCAACCCGAGCAAACAGAACACACCTTAAACTTGGGCGCCTGCCAAGAAAAATAGAAAAACCGTTAAAAGAACCAGAGACGGAAACACAGACGCTCATACAGACAGAGTCCAGCTGACCATGTGACACTGGCCTCAACAGACTGAGTTGTGTCAGGAGAAGGGGTGGGGAGGGGGATGGACTAAAACCATTTACACGGAGACGTCACCTTGCGCCAGTGACCGAGGCTTTTTTTTTTTTTTTTCCTCTCTAACCAGACCACAGGCCTCCACTTAACCAACTGTCACTCTGCCTCCAAATGACAAGCAGCTGATTCCACCAGACACAAAACTTTGCTCACAAATGCCTGAATCAGAGGTCACACATGAACAATATGTTTCACAGAACATGACCCCGGTCGTCAAGACGTCACAGATCTGTCAGCACCTTTAATGACGGTGGGAGAGTAGTCATGTTACTGTCTGGTTTACGTGCGGCTCTCAGAAAGGTGCTGTCACACCTGTTAGCCTGAACAGGGTCACCTGACTCACCAGGTGAGATACGATCAACAGAAACAGGACAGAGGGGGCAGAGAAGGGGGAAAGAAACAACAGACAAAACGGTGGATAATGGGGCTAATGGTCCACTGCTTCTTTTAAAAAAAAAAAAACGCATTACACGGGAAAAAAAACTATTAAGCAGGAATCATGACGTGAGGAGGGTGAAACAAAAAAGTTTTAATGTTTCACAAGCAAACTTGCTAAGGCTTGTACTTGTTTCGTTTGCAAAATAGCAGCCTTTTATGGGCAAAAAAAAAAAAAAAAAAAATCAGGCCCTCCAAAGATGTCTATGTGAAGCAGCTCAATCAATCAAGGCCTATTAGAGAGCGTTCAAGGTTTGAGTAATCCCAACCAGCTGGTAGCACACTCCTGAAGACTGAAACACCCTCTGAACTTATGTGCTGCACATGAGAAACAGATTTAAATGGCATTTTAAGTTTTGGGAGGTTTTTGGTTTATTTTATTGGGCCAGACATGGAAACTGTATCACAAAGTGGCAGAAGCTCAGAGTTGTTCAGGTGGTGAAAACAAACAAAGCTGCTGTGGTGTGGGTTTGCCATCATAAAAGAATAGAAGCACTGAAACAGAATAAAAGATATAACGTGAAACAAAAAGAAACAAAACACTCAACTGAATTACAGCAGTAATGGTTCCCATCTGCTGAATTACACCTTTCTATTGAACTTCCTTCCGTGCATTGGTTCATAGATCATAAACCAGAGTAATTTCACAAACCAAAACAAGTGTTAATAAACCACTCGTGATATCTAAACTCTAAAGCTGCATAAACCACCTCTGTGTACTCTGAACAAAGTAAGCAACCTTAGATAACAGCACAGCTGCTAAAGTATTCCACATATCTTTTACATTTCATACTCATCATGGTGATTCAGTTCATTTTCTTCCCCTCATGAGTTTTCACGTAATTCTTAAAAAGCTACAAAATGGCAAAAACAGCTTTTTAGGGATGACTCATAAATATCAAATAAAACATTTTCAGGAGAATTATTTAGATTCTCCTCTTAGTACTTAGTTGGTGAAGTACCTTTGGCAGCAGGGACTGTCTTCTTGGGAATGATCCTGCAAACCCAGACAGCTTTCCCCTGAAAGTTTCTCTTTTTCTTGGCTGAAAAGTTTCAAGTTTATCCAGGTTGGATGGGCAGCATTAGTGCACACCTGTATTCCAGTCTCTCCAGGGTTCTTTACTGGTTAAAGCCCAGATTTCTAGCCAATTCCTGATTTTTTCTTTTTTTCTTTTCTGGATAGTGTGATTTGGTCTCTTACTGTATCCTATTGAAATGTCAACACCCCCCACCCCCCCAATCCAAAGACCCAAAAGACCCTGGAAGAGTCCAGATTTCAGTCAGGGTTGCTCTAACCTTTCCAATATCTGCTTTTCCTTTTATTCCATCTGGCTTCCACTCCCTCCTGCAACATCGCCGTCTTTCACTCGAAGACATAAGTTTGCATGAGGACTTTGCCTCATCATCCAAGAGTCATTCAGGTGCCTTTCGGTCACCTGTTGTCCTCCCTCCACACAGGAGTACTCAGTTTCAGCAGGCAGATCCTGATTTACAAAGTTTGTTTGGGCTTACAAACTTCTTACATTTTAGAATGAAATAGATGCTTTTATGCGTTTTAATGGTTCTGTCTATACTATGGATGCCATTCGGGATACTTCATTTGATGAGTTTTAAAAAAGAAAAAAAAAGACATGCAAACACTACATCATCAAATTTCATTAATAATGCTTAAAAATAAATAAATAAAATAAAAAGCTGTGCAGGAACTGTAACATTTCAAATAATCTGCTCTACGTGCTGCAATGCATGTTATTCTCTCCTTGCCACAGTTTGGTGCGTGGAGGACTTCTGACCCACCTCCTCTCTCTCTCTCACACACACACTCACACACACACACACACACACACTGCCCTGTCTGGGAGCACCACGACCCCCTCAGGCCAAGTCCTGACCCTTTGACTCCCAGTGGGTGAGCATGTGCTGTTTTTGTGCTTACAGATTTCTACTCTGAGAACACTGACGTGTTGGGCCCGACACAAAACGGGCATGAATGCTCTCTGTTTTCATAAAATGCGCGGATGAGCATGTGCATACACGTGCATGGGCCCCAACTAAGACGTAGAGGGCACTGGGCTTTTAACCATGAACTAATCATTTCCAGAGCGGGTTACGGTTAGGGAGCAGCCAGGCGGCAGATCGGATCAGTGTCTTAAACTCACTTGTGTCAAGCCCACAAGCGGGTTTGCCCTTATAAGGAGAGGCAGGACACTCCTTACAACAGAGCTGAAATAGATTAGCATCTAACCCTGAAGAGGCTGGACTGCTGCAGGCACAAATAAACAAACAACGCTGACAGAAAAGGTGCCAGAGTTCATAAATGTCGTTACCTTTTAGTCTCTTTATTAATTTTCATTGGAGCAAGACTCCACTATGAATCAGGTGATGCCTGTAAATCATTTCTCAGTCCTCAACAAAAACAACACATGCATGCACCTGGCCTGACACACACCTACTGAAAAACAAACGTAATCAAGGCATGGGATACCTGGTTTCTCAGAAAAGGGAGTTTCAGTCACCTCTTGTCGGAGAGCCAAAGAATCAAACCTAAGCTAAGGTTAAAACTCAATGTTACAGCACAAACTGAGAACTCATCATCTGTGATCAAGAAAAAGAGGAAGTACCTATGAAATGTACGAGTGAAGAGAGCGATTACTGTACATGTGCCAACGTGCGCTCTGCAGCTGCACGTGTAGCAAAACTTAATCTCCCCTAATAAAGAGGATGGTAGGACTGGGAGCCGACCTGGGAAAGCAGTGTCCTCCTTTAAATTTGAAGAAAGCAGACAAAGCATGGACACATGCAGGAATGCATGTAGGGTCTGGGGGGGAGCTAAACATCAACAATGCCCTAAAAGGCTGTAATTAGGTACTGGAAATAGATTTGAACTCATGTGTGTTGTGTTTTATGCAAATAAAGCTCAAACTGGAGCAGTGAACACCACATGAACGGCGATGAATGAATCCCTCTCGCCTGGTTGAGCAAACATGGTTGAAATACTGACATTTCAGCTGCGTGCAGAACCTCAAAGTTACTTCCAATCTTTGCCGCATCTCTGCAAATCAGCCTTCCATAAACTTTACGGGGCCTCTCATAGCTGTTTTTTTTTTGTTTGTTTTTTTAAATAAAAGGTTTGGCTTCTTTTGCCTATCAACACCTACATAATTAATCCCACCTGTGTTAGTGGCCAGAGTGACATTTCCAGGCCAGGACAACAGTGATCCACATTTGAGAGCTGACCTGATGAGAGGGTTTCATATCAGCCGGCATGAACAGAAAGCTCACCCTCTCGGCTTTTCTAGAAGCAGCCAGAGGCACAGCCAAGCGATAAAATGACTTTGAATATCCAGCAGTACTTTATATTCTTGAGGTTATTTGATGTTTATTTTTGTTCTACAATTGTACTGATCTACTTTAGCAAAGATAGCATTTTTAAAACTAAACCTCCATCCACGCTGCTCTGGTACTCCAAGTTGAACTTGTTCCAAAACTGCTCCTTTTATCCTGAGAGGAGGAATTTCCGTTTCACTGTTTCTTTATTGAAAGTTTTAATATGAATAAAATCGAAGTAGATCTCTGCAGTGAGGGAGCTGTCTGTGGCTTTAGCTCTCTGTTCATGAGCACAATATGATCCAATACAGCAGATTTCAGTAGAAAAGAAAAAGTAACGTAAATCAAAATCTATGACTGATATGAAATTCAGTCCTTCTGCTGGCCTGCAAGCAGACAGAAGAGGTGCTAAAGAATGATGAATTCCCTTCAAATACTGAACACTACAGATGAAAATTAAGCCATGTGTGGGGAAACTGTTTAATCAAGGAGCCAATAAGAGAAAATGAGTGTCAAATGGGAAGAAAATAAGAAGGGGCGAGGGTTGAAGCACGTTGGGACTACGGAGAGCACAGTCTGTTAGCCGTCATAATCTACAACACAGGATTTTCACAATGGAAAGAGTCAAAAACTGACCAGACTGAGCCAAGCTAAATTTAAGTTATCAGCACTGGATCTCGAGAAAGCCATGACATTAACAACACTGAACTGGAAAGCAAAACATCAACATCCGCCTGATGATGTTTAGAGGACTTCAGGAAATGGCTCTTTCCTGAGGGAGTCAATATAGAATAAAACAAAAACAAAGCCACATTTCTTCATTTCTAACTGGCTAAATTTTGCTTATTTGCACCCTTTTTTTTAATTAAAAGAAATAAAATACACAACATTTTATGCAATGAGCACATTAAATATTTAAATAAGGCAGCGATTACTAATCAGCTTAAAGCATTTCTGCATGTTGCTTCCTGCCTGCAATTCACTTTATAAACAGCCACACCCGACATTTCCAAAGTAAAACCAAAAACTAATGACTGTGCGGACATGTTTTTATGGTGCCTTAATGCAAATGTAGATAAAACTATGCAGATAAACATTCTTCTGATGGGAAAAAAAAAAAGATTTAATTTGAGTGTCGCAATTTTGCATAAATGCCAAAAGACAGTTTTGTGGTTAAAACCTTTGCTCATCACTACCACTAGAATGACAGTCAAATCAAACTTAAAGAGAGTTTAAAACAACCTAAATTCAAAGTTAAAAGCTCAGTGGAGGATCTCACTTTTTGTCCATCTCAAAAGGCGCCTGGTGGTGGTGAGAGATGAGAAGAGGAAAAAAAAAAATCCCAAAAAAACAGAACAGCCTCAATCTCTTATCCAGACCTTTTCCACTTGGCAGAATGACGGCTCAGACAGACAGATCAGTCGCAGAAAACCTCTCTGCTGGATCATTTACCACAAAGACAGAAAGGCCAGAGCAGCTGTGACAGAAGACTCCCGTCTGATGCTTACAAAAGATTGTCTGACCCTCAGTCGGCAGCCCAAGGATTTACTGTTTTAATATATTTAGTCTTTAATTCACACATAACAGCTAATATTAGCTTTTTGTGAGTTTGTAACTCTGTTCCATCACTTTCAGTGTCCTACTGTTGACTAGACTATGGATTTGAGCTTTTGACCCATATTAGAGCTGGACTTTTATGTGCAAGTCATGTCTTTATAGGTAAAACATGATGACAACACAGTTTATATTCTGCAGATCAACAGTCAAATCGTAAAGAAATAGAAATGGGAGAAGGCAGGAAATGTAGGAACATGATATAACGGAAGTGACTTCAATTGCTGTCAGTTCTGATATAAGTATTATTTTCTTTCTCCCCATGAACAGGAGAAAACATCTAATCCTTCTTTTAGTTTTCCTTGAAATATTCATTAATGATATCTTTAATCAACACGGGCTTCCTTTTATTTCTTTTAAAATTAAAGATATGTACTCTTTCATCAGAAAAACATACCAGTTTTTATAGTTTGTTATATTTGCAGCAAAAAGATGTCAATTATCTATGAGGGCAGAATATAAAATACTGCTGAAATAAATTGCTCATTAATCGCAATTAAGGAAATTTGTTCAATTAACTGCGATACTGA
Organism: Arrhamphus sclerolepis; assembly: GCA_037176975.1. Taxonomy (NCBI): domain Eukaryota; kingdom Metazoa; phylum Chordata; class Actinopteri; order Beloniformes; family Hemiramphidae; genus Arrhamphus; species Arrhamphus sclerolepis. The sequence continues at coordinate 19,416 of JBAMYA010066777.1, forward strand.
TTTGAGGTTATACTGCTCAGCCCTAACTGAAACGTTTAATATTTTATGGCTTTCAATGCCTGATGATAAAAGTAGTACTTCCTTTAAATAGATGTTTATGTTTCAGTGTCAGGCTCTCAAAAAGCGATACAAATTGTTTACATTTTATATGCATACAAAAAACACTAAAGCCGGTTTCAGCTCAAGCAAACAAGTGTTTGATGCATTTCATTTGACGCTGAAATAAATCATCTCACACCGACCAAATTATTTTTGCACTGCAACAAATAGTAAAAGGTCAAAGACCGAATAATTTCAAAGTTCACTGCTTATGTTTTCTTGTCCTTTTAGAGCCAAAATATGACCATCTATTTATAGCAGGAACTAGACACAAGCTTGCCTTTATACCAACATGGAACTTCTTATCTCTCCCCTCTCTTTTTATTTATTTAGTCATACGCTGAAACGAGAAAGCTGCAGCGGTGTAGATATCTCTTCATTTCCTCCTCACTGACATCTTACAAACTAAATAATGCAGGAGACGCTATGTGGAAATGTGAAAGCATTAACTGAAAATGATGACAGACCTGGAAGACAAAATACAGGTGTTCTGTATTAACATATGTATGGGGGGGGGGGGGGGGGGGGGGGGGGGGGGGGGGGGGGGGAAGGGGGGGGGGGGGGGGGGGGGGGGGGGGAAAGGCGTGAGTGAAAAGGGGGAAAGAACTGGAAAAAAAAGGGAAGGGGGTTTGGGCGAAAACAGTTAACCCCCCCCCCCCCCCCCCGCCCCCTTTGACTATAAGAGAGTAACACATAACGTAACTGTCCACAGAGGTCAAAGGCAGTTATGTTCATAAACCCTAAAGCACTGAGTGTTATCAGTGGAAAAGGCAGTATAAAGAAGAAGGAGAAAAAAAAAAAGTACAGCTAAGTGAAGTAGGAGAATTCAAAGGAAGCCTTGCAGCATGCAACAACATGTACCTGCAATTTCACTGAAACTTTTCAGTAAATGTTAAAGAAAAATTATTTTCATGATAGTTGACAAGTGAAGTTTTACTGAAAAAAAAAAGTGAGTGAGGGGCCACTAAAAAAACAAAACAAAAAAACACCCATTTACAACTTAAAAATGAATAAATGAAAATTTACAAAAAACTGGGATGGGGAGAAAAAAATAAGAAAGTAATTTTTACATAATTTCTTTCCAAATAGACAGACAAAAGATATCTTGTGTTTTTCCCTCACCGGCTTCATTTCTTTAGCTAATATAAGTATATGTTTGCACTTCTAGCCTGCAACACATGTCAAAAGTGAGGATACTAAACAATGAAGAGTTTCTTTTGTCTCATTGTTCCTGCAGAAACAGCTTAAGGTGTGGATCAGCACGGGATTGTGGTCGTTACATTTTTTTGGTTTCAAAACACCTTTTCTTTCTCAGTCATGTCTTTATATTTAGTGCAGAATGAGGTTATGCATTGTCTTGTTGAAAAATGCATGGACTTTCCTGACAAAGATGTCACCGAGAATGCAGGATACGTTGCTCTAAATATCTCCAGTGTACCTTTTTTTTATTTTATTTTATTGATGCTACAATCACAGAAGTGTACGCGACCTTTGCCGGGAGCGCCGATACGACCCCATATCATCACAGAGGCTGGCTTTTGGACTTGCTGCTGATAACAAGGTTGGACGTTCCTTTTTTTGTCTTTGGTGTGGTGCAGACGACCCCAATGTCTCACCAAACAAAAAGATCTGAAATACTGGCTGGTTTAATCACAACGCATGTTTCCGCTTTGTGAGGATCCATCTAAAGAGGTTGACACCACGTCCAAACTAGATTATTAGGTTCCTTTTTGGTCCAAATCATAATACAATCACCTGCAAATCTCACTCATTTTAATTTTTTTTCCCCAACTCATCACTAGCAATAATTTGTCTATTCTTTTGGGACGTGTTGCAGGTCTGAAATACAAAAGTGATCATATATAAACAAATGACTTTAACAAGAAAAAAAAAGAAATATCATGGGTCTGTAAGAAATGAAAGTCAAATATCCATCCATCTGTCCATTATCTATACCCGCTATTTCCTGTGCAGGGTCACCGGGGTCTGCTGGAGCCTATTCCAGCTCACTTCAGGCGAAAGGCAGGGGTCCACCCTGGACAGGTCGCCACATGGAGAGACAACCATTCACACTCTCACTCACAGCTAGGGACAATTTAGGAACACCAATTAACCTTACATGCATGTCTTTGGACTGTGGGAGGAAGCCAGAGTACCCAGTGAGAACATGCAAACTCCACACAGAAAGGCCCCTGTGGAGGTTCGAACCAGGAACCTTCTTGCTGTGAGGCAACAGTGCTGACCACCAAGCCACTGTGCTGGCAAAAGTCAAATAATAATGTAAAAATCAGCTTTTTGTAACCAGCATTTCCATATCATGCCAGCTTTTTCTGATTTAGGATTATATTATTATGTAATGGAGCGAAATGATTCAGGTTTACACCTTGCTGATGATGAGATGGCTGTTTTGGACCCCGTCTCTGGGTTGTAAGGAGAATAAAATCCTACAAAATGAAAATCGCTTTCCCTCTCTGACTCTAACCACTGAGCTCTTGTCAGTGCACAAAAGGGCTTGGAGAGCCATAAAATAAAGGCCCAGGAGTCCTATTTCTGAGCAAGGCTGGACCCTCAGAGTTATACTGGCCTATTTTAAACATGTTTGAATGCCTTTTGCTCACCAGGGAGAGAGGGTGGTCAAGGGTTGGAGAGCTGGCAAGACTAGCTGCAAATCATCATGTCGGACTTCTAGCATGTGAAATCTGCCCAGCAGACGCCACACACAGATGTGTCTCCAAATGGTTATATCAATGTATTAAAGGAGAACAAAAAAGAAATTGTGCATTGAAGAAAGAAAGAAAAAAAAGAAGCAAAATAGAAAGGACTTATGCAGAGATTACTGTCACATTTGGATCATCTCAACAGTCTTTCTGTGCTGCAGGGCCGCTTTGAGAGATAATTAGAGGGAAGAAGATCACGGTGCAGCTAACAGACGCCAAATTCGAGCTTTATTCTTAGCCAAGTAGGCTGAGGCACCTGTGCCACGGCAACAGACACCTGCAGACCTGACTGGTCCTGCAGGTCTGACACACTGACACAGAGGAAACTATTATCTGCCAGCAGATCCAGGGGTGCAGCACCAGATAACCATCTCCCTCTCAGCTTTCAGTCAGCTAATGCAGGCTCCTGTCAAGTCAAAATGGTTGGAGTTATCATGTTTAAAAAAAGCTTTAATACCGTCTCCAGCAGCGTTTTTGCATTTTGTTTTGTTTGCATAAGGGCTATTCAAACAGATGACCCACATCAAACTAGAAAAACTGGGACATCAACTGATTATTTTGTGTATATCTGAATAATTATAGCAGCAAAGACAAAAGAAAAACGCTTTTCCTGGTTGCCATGCGTGGGATTAAATAGGTAATTCAAAGGGGTGTTCAGGCTCTGAACAGAAGTGCAGAAATGGGATTAGCAGCGTTAGAGAGGCCGGCCTATGACCTTCTGACTGTTAAGTTGATCACGTAAAACTCAGGCCAGGAGTTTCCATTCGCTACAAAGTGTCATTAAATAGTAGCTCCTCCACCCCCCATTAAAACCATCTCAATCAAGCAATTACTAACGTCCTGAAAATGCAACCCACAACAATTTCTAAACCAAAAATACCACACAATGCAACACTAAATGTCCTAAGAACTAAAAACAAAAGGCCACATTCTAGACTGTCAAACTGAATTTAAATTTCATCACAACCTCATAAACTTCTACTGTGGGTTTGTTTCCTTTGAAAAGTTCCTGGTGGAAAACCCTGACACTCCAGTCAGCGCAAACATCGCCAGTGAAAATGTGGGATCCCAGTGACCTTAAAGCTGGTGGTCACATTTTAAGGGAGGGACGCTTCACTGAGGAGACGGGACATTTTAAACCCTGCCCAGTGATGGCTTGAACAATGGGTGTCACATGAAGATAAAAACCACTAAATTCCAGTGTCTGCAATGTTTTTGCGTTATATTCTGCTGCAGTTCTCTGGACAATGGCAGCATTTTTACACCGAGTTCCTGCAGGACACAGGACGCAGACAGGAAGGATCCAACATGCCATCTGGAAACAAAAAAATACAGAAAATACAGAAGTAGAAAACCAATAAATACTACTGAGGGAGGTTTTTCTGACGCATACACCTGTCAAGAGTGGAGCTGAAACACGGGATCTGAACGTTTCAGAGGTCCCTGAGAGCTCAGCATGTCCTCATTCTTTTCTCTCCCACAGACCACCGAGTGTTTCCTCCTTTGTGTTCGGTTTAACTCCTTCTTTCCTGCTGTGCCAGCGTACAAACAAACACATAAACTGACTGATCGAAGCCTTCAACACCCATAAATCTCAAATAAATCATTGTACTGACGGAAAATACTGCACCCTCGGTCACGTCACTCGTGGCAAAGTTTGTCTTTTAAGTGATTTATGAGAAGAGAGAGAGCAAGTTTAGATCTTGGCCAGACAGACCCAGACTTTGGAGAAACAGAGGATGCAGTTTTAACAGCATCACACGGGTCAACTAAACATCACATTTGTAGCATGCTTGGTTCCAAAGCAAACAGCTCGTTCATGACAGGTTTACAGACATTTAAGATCACTAATGAAAATGTCTTTTCTCCAAAAACAAAGAGTGAACATGATGACAGAAAAGTGATAGTGACAACAGAAGTCTAATGTTACAAAAACGGTCAACCTACTGAAAAAAAGCAAAAGAAAAACAAACAAACACAGGACTTCAATAACAGACTGGTTTCACTTTTTCCATTGACATATTTCAGTTACAGGAACTGCAGGGGGGGGGATCCACGTTTTATGTGTAATTGTTATGTATGTGTAACTGGGATTCAGACAGACCCATCCTGAAGACGTCTGGAGGACGACTGGGTGACTCATGGTCCCTCGTAAAGGTGTCAGCGTTACAGGTGTGCTGATAAAAATGACGTGGGCTACTGCTTCACCCAGCTCTGCCTCAGGAAATAATTAGGACATGACTAATGTGACTTCCAACCAGTAGGTGTTGCGTCCAGACTTCCTCCATATGATGCATTCTTCCTGACAATGCTGAGCTGCTGATCACACTTGTGACACGATGTCCAATACTTTCACTGAAACACAATTTCTTCAACAGTTTCCTAATATAGACAAATTTAGATCTTTGTGACTTACCAACTGTTCTGGGGGATTTTTGTTTTGTTTAAATCCTGTGAGACTTTCTTTAAATATAAACAAACTGCTTTTTGGATTAATCAGTCGTGCTTTTTATGTATAAAAGAGAAAAATGACAGTCCACATTTCTACAAGTAAATGCAGGAAATCCTCACATGTTGTAATGGGTAAATGCTTTTGTATTTTTGCTTGATATGCCATGTTAAGATAAAATAAAATGAAAATGAAACAAAAATGAATCAATAAGTTTTCAGATTCCTTGTGGGAACTTCTGGAAGTTGACTTTCCAACCTACCGCCTTTAGATGAAGACAATGAGGATTTAGTGTGCAGACAGAGAGCAGATAAAGCCCTGGATGTGTGCAGCCCAACCGTCAGGATTAACCTTAATACTGGTCACATCCTACCTGCCTCTCAAGTCTGTTAATTAAAGGAGAGAAGCTCACAGAAAATGCGCCAAAATATCACTTATGTTTTTTGAAAAAGGGATGTTTGGTGCTTTATTATCATAGGTTGGTCACAAATAAACTGAGCTTCTGATCACAGAAGCTCTTCTTTTCAAGACTTTATCAACATAAAAAGGAAATCATTAACCAAGTGTTGACACTTAAACTTATAAATGAACTGAAACACCCATTATCACATCTCCTTTTATCTACTGACCAGGGCTCGGAGAGAGGACTCGTCCAACGCTGAATAACTCTCCAGGGACATGTTGATGGGTCTCAGGTTCAGGTGAGACGAGGAGGTCTGTCTCTCTGGATAGATGGATGGGCAGTGTCGCAGTGAAAGTTGTTCTCCAGTCAACAGCGTGTACCACCTCCACGACTCTTTTTTTTTTTCTTGCGTCTCTTCTGTCTTTTCTTCTTTACCCCTCTGAAATCTCTCCCAGTCCTTCAGCGCAGTGAGAAACTCCTTTTATTTCTTAATTACCGTTACTAAGGCCGTGTCTCGTTGGTAGATAGCATTTCGTTGAGGTCTCGTGAGCGGCAGAGGAAGCACTAGCAGGAATGAATACACTACAGCGTTGGGAACGTTGGCAGCTTTTTGAACCGAGGATTCCCACTGAAAGTAGTAGCCCCGCCCCTCGTTTACACCGGCTGGTCCCGGCGCTCATTCAAAGCGCGACGCTGCGTGGGCGGGGCTGAAACACCGTCTAGGTATGGAGGATGATTGGTGCCAGTCTTTCCCTAAAGCTGGATGCTTGTCAAGAATCACCCTATAAGCACTTCTGAAACATTTCAGACCCAGTATGTCTATTACATACTGGCTTTTCTTTCAAGAATATTTCTATTTTTTCTCAGTGTTAGTGTCTGTATATGTAACTGCTAATACCTCCCAGGTTAGACAAAAAGGGGGGAAAAGGGGGAGACATACCCTGATTCAATGGCCAATTCCAATGTCAGAATTTCTTCTCTTCTTTTCCCCCACTGTCTGCATATTATTATTGTTATTATTATTATTATTATCTTGTATATTGTATTTTATGTTATATATTTTTATTGTTAATTAACAACTTGTTTTTATGATTTTTTCTTTACACTTTGTATTGTTTTTTTGTTTGTTTTTTTGAGCTGCCATAACAAGTAAATTTCCCCACTGTGTGATCAATAAAGTTTGATCTAATCTAATATGTTATGTTATATGGTTATTGCCAAGGTCTGTTAAAAAAAAAAAAAAAAAAAAAAAAAAAGGAAGCCGGAAAAACCCCCTCTTCCCCCCCCCTTCCCCTCACGAACTTTGGTTGTTCGGTTTTGTTT
>JBAMYA010066814.1:0-26399 GCA_037176975.1 Arrhamphus sclerolepis
GGGTTTCTCAAGCGCCTAGAGATGACTTGTTGTAAATAGGCGCTATATAAATAAATTGAATTGAATTGAATTGAATCGATACAAATTAGTATTTCTAGGGTGCTGTGTGCTCCATACCAGTGACAGGGGAAAAAAATGAGTTTTGAGACTGTTCACCTACAAACCCAAAAGCTATCTCTACAATGGTATATTGTTGTCAGTGTGTCAAAAATTACATTGAGATTTTAAAATGGCATAGGGTGCCTTCAAGACATCTTTTCCAGGGACGCCTATTAATTTTTTCAACAAATCAATCCAAAAGCAATAGAGGCTACCTGAGGACCGTGTACTCTGACATGTTGGGAAGCAGCACTCATTTTGTGTGCAGACTTGAGCCTTTCCAGTCTTTCCCTGGGCTAAGGCCTCCTTCGATTATTCCACGCTGAACCAGTACCTTACATCTTCTTTGCATAGAGATCCTTTGCCACGATACTTTGTGTACACGTTGTGTAGCCATGAAGGGATAGATGTGTAGCTTCTTCATTTTGGAGTTATGTGATTTACACTCTGCAGCATCTGAGTGGTACACCATGGTTGTTTGAAGACAGAAGATGATGCAAAATGAATGACCTGCATCAGGTGTTTTGAGTTCTCATTACCTATAGTGGTGGAAAAATACCTAAACACAGTGTGTTACCGATACCTAGCAGGTAAAAGTATTTTTTCTGAAGTTGATTTATGCTTCAGCTACACACAGTATTCTGTCTTAAGCATTTATACTTGTGCATTATTGTTTGCATCGCTAGTCTGTAACTACACCACCAACCGTTAGACGGTAGTACAGGTTCATTTCTGCACCTCTGTAGCTAGCAGTGCTGGGTTATTTTCCTTTTGATTACTTCCTAAATGTAGCTGAAGCATGCCATCAAAGATGAAGAACAAATCTACTTAGCTAACCAATCACATTTTGTGGTTACATTTGGAGAGGCATGCACATCTGGGTCCAGCATAGCTTGCTGTGTAGGGTTCAACATAGTTATGGAGTTGCTTTGACAGAGAAGCTTAAATCAGCATTTGTTTTCGCCACTGTGAAAAACTCATCGGTATATTGTTAGAGTCTTCCTTTAGACTTCTTTTCTGTTCTTTTCTTTTTTTTTTTCTTGATTTTTAATAGGCCATTTGTCGCTCTTCAGTGTTTGGGACATTTCAACATTTCGGACATTTGTGAAGTAATGGCGGCATTACATAGTGGTAAGTGCTTTAACTTGGAATTTTATATGTGCTCTTTCTAGCATAGGGTGTACTGAACTATCACAGTCTCAGTAACTCGGTGTCTCTCACTCATGGTTTTTAGGTTACTGTGCCTCACATATTTTAGATGTTTTCCTGAGCCAATATACCTGATTCAAATTGGATTACCGCATACGCTTGTCAGCTTCCTAATTAGGGATTAAATAAGGAAGCATTATGCTGCGAATACTGTTCATAGAATAGAATAATTAAACGCAACAGAACAGTCAGGCAAACAAGCCAACGCAGCTATACATCGTCACAAACGTGTTTTTCTGGGTAGCGTCACCTTTACAGCCATAAGGCTGGCCAGATAAGGTGACCCATTTTTTGGGCCCTTATGAAAACATCTAAAACATGCAGGTTTGAGAAAGGATTGAGAAACACTTGCTTAACTTATCCTATAGGTCTGTTTAACTGTCCATTATTTATATTTATTCCTAATTTATGGTCACGTGGTGAGTGTGTTAATCATCTTTTCATTTTATTTCAGTTTTTTTTTTTTTCAATCTTAATTGCTTCTTCATTGTGATTGCTGTCCTCTAGGACTACAGTCTCTCAGCAGTGGGTGAAACATCCATCCATCCATTATCTGTACCCGCTATGTCCTGTTCAGGGTCACGGGGGTCTGCTGGAGCCTATCCCAGCTCACTACGGGCGAAAGGCAGGGGTACACCCTGGACAGGTCGCCAGTCCATCGAAGGTGGGTGAAACACAGTCCTTCAATCTACACCGTGGGATACAACTTTCTCTTTTTTCTTAGTTTACTTATTCAGTATTCTACGAAACTGTCACAAAAGGATGGTAATAGTTTTAATATGCAAAAGTTCATATTATTAAACTGTTGGATGTGGGGATGGACAATTAAACTTCCAAGTCATTTTCAGAGAGTAAAAAAAAAAAAAAAGTAAGATTTTGTCGATTTGTGAGTGAAACATATTTTTATGTTAAAAGATAGATATTGCAACCTTCTTCTAAAAAATACAACAGGTCAATTTTTAAACCACGTTGTTGTTCATAGCAGCTGGTTTAAAGGGGTGGAGTCAGCTACTCCCTCAACTTCTCTTCTGGAGGCTATACCACTTTTTTCAAATCAATGTTGAACCGTTGCACTTTTCAGCTTAAGCTAATACAACCTGATGTGAAGCTGAGTGGAGATAAAGAGAGAAACTGGCTCTCTTTTGATTTGGGTCCATTATGTCCCCAAACCCTGCAAATCTGAGCCCCTCAATGAACGGCATATTGTATACATTTAGGCATACTTGTGTTAAGCTATTTTTAACCCCTATTTTCTAATCACTTCCCAGATATATAATATGTTCTCAAGAACAGAAAATTCTATCTCTGTAAGTCTCCTTTGAGACAGTACAGACCAACTGGTTAGGTTTAGGAAAACATCATTGCTTGACTTGGTTTGAAACGTCATAGAAGATTTCTGCAAGCGTATCAGAAATGTCCTGCCCTACCTGCAAAAAAACTCAAATGTAATTAAGAACCAAACAAGCTCTCCAATGCAGTAGCCTTCTTTGAAAGCATCCTATCGTAGCATTTCTTTCCATCAGCACATATGCAATAACTTGTTTTGTGTCTCCCACATTTTGACGTGAGTCTGGGTAACACAGTCCAGCCTAACAGCATTATCACATTCTGATATTTCCTAGCTCTGATAAAGATAAATGAATGGAGCTTTCATGGCTGCTTTTCTTTCCTTATTTTCTATTACACAGTACATTAGTGTCCAAAATACCGGCCAGGCTTTTGGTTTGATTTTTCGTTTATGATAGACTGTTGAGGATTACGCTCCCTTTCGTTTACATTGATGCTGTCATCAGCAGATTTAAGAGTCATCATGATCAAGTTTCTATAAAAATGTAAAACACTGAGATAAATACCCTGGAGAGTTTCCTTCCTCAGCCTCTCTTGTCCTCTCATTTCATCCTCTCCCCACCTCTGCAAATGTTAACTCTCTTCATCTTGTTGATTAGTAAAAGCTTGCGTAGGTGTGATGAGTTCTGCACAATGGAGCCATTCGCCTCTTGGACTTTTCTTCCTCACAGTTTCTTTCCTTCCCACTTCCCCACATATATGTTCTCCTTCCCTTACTTTCCCCATTTTCCATTTCACTTTCCTCCCCCTCTTTGTGTTAGAGCTGACAGCTTATGTAGGTGTGATGGGTTGGCGAAGCTGTTTCTTGATACAGTTCTCTTTTACACCTTTCCTCCTCCTCTTTCTGCTGTTGATAAGTGACAGCTTGCAGAGGTGGATTGAGCTTTGTCTGCAGCTGCTCCATTGCCCCCCTTTATCAGCAGTTTGGTCCAGACAGCAGATTCCCCAGGCGGTAATGACCTCTGAATAGATGATGATAATAGCAGCTAGACTAAAGACATCTCATAGTTCACCTTCTTCTCATCTATTCCCTCCCTCTGTTTCTCTCTCCGTCCTAAGACTTAACATGTTTATGGCTTTGAGGTATAAAGAGCAAGCACTACTTGCCCTGGCACATTTTTGCCAAACTGTTCCTGCACTTGTGACGCATATGAAAAAATAAGATTGAATATTATGAACAACGCTCGCCAAACTCCACTCTGTTGAGAAGTGATTTAATTGGAGGTCTCTCCCACCTACAACTGCAAGTGCCCCCAGGGCTTCTCGCTGGCCCTAATCCTGTTGCGTAATGTTTTCTTGACGTTGTGCCTGACTGAAAATCAATTAGCAACTGCTGCAATCTCAGAGTGCAGGAAGACTCCTGGGCTCCATCCAAGCTCCTTAATTTGCTCCTGAACGAGCGACAATTATACTCTGCTAGTCGAGTGCATTGTGTTTTTGTTTTTTTTTCATGGTGTCATGCATTAAACAGACACAGATTTTAGGGTATATCAAAAATGTTTTCCAGACTCTCCCTCCCCAATGAGATAATCAACCCTCGTTCTCTCCATCCAGATATTGTCACTTGACATGTGCAATCCCTCAAATGCCTCATACTGTGACTCCTCTATCATCACTCCAATCCAATCTGCTCCTCTTGTGCCTTGTTTTGTTTCGCCCAGGAGAGTAGATGTACAGCCCAGGGACAGAAGAAGGAAGGGCGTTTGAGGAAAAATACAGCTTAAATTCTCAGTCCAATGTGTTGTTCACTTGTAAAGAGAAGGACAGACAGGAAATAAATCAAATCACCCAACGGATTAATGTGGGTCTGTCTTGAAAAGAGCAACAGACAAGGACAGGCACATTGCCTTAGATTTACTCTCTGTAGTACATCTAAAGGTAAAAACTCATTTTAATGGACTTATCACAATCGGCATGCATTGTGTGAAAATTAGAGATTAAATAAGGACACATGGGGCTGCGAATACACTTCAAAGAATAGTTATTTAACTTAACAGAACTGACAGGCAAACAAGTCAATGCAGCTAGACATCGTCACTGATGAGTTGAATGACCTCCCTGACACCATGCATGCTTATCTTGGAAGTGTTTTATGACAGAGGGGATACAGCCGTTAATAAAGACAAGTGCCAGTGTCTCATTAGACTCCCCGTTCCTGTGCCAGCTCTGCAGAGTGAGGGCAGCCATGCACAAGAACTAACAGGGTCATCAAGCTGCGGGAGCACTCCGGCCCGACACTGCGGGCTAACGGCTGTAATAACGTCTGCTGTCAGGCACACAAGCAGCTGCTTAGCTTTCACAGCTGTTCCTCCACTCAGTCTCATCAGTGACAACATTTGTACACAACGACAGCCTGAGTGAATAAACAGAAAACTACTTCCAAATGTGAAGCAAAACTAGCTACAGAACGTTAGTCTCAGCAGAAAAGGGAAAAAAAATTGCTAGTTATAATGAAAACAGAACACAGATCTATGAGAACAACCTGCATTTTAAGATAGAAGGTGAGAGAATATTTGTAAATTATATTTCAGAATTAAAAGGTACGACTGAATAATGGGATGTTATACGTAGTTACTTGTTGTTACTTGTTGACTGTATCTCAGATGTGCGTAATGTAAAGCTGTAAGACTGATTTCCAAAGAGTTACACCCATGGAGAATGAGGGAGGAGTTGAGGTGAGATTTGCAATTTTCAATGCTTCTAACTAAAGGTGCTTATATAATGACATCCTGTAACATTTAGACAAAGGTGTGCCTCCAATTTTATCCTTATGATTTTTACAAACTGGCCCAAGAAAGGAAGAAAAATCCCACAAACACATTACACCTTACACACACAAATATGGCATTCCAGGCACAAACATCCAACTTTATGTGCGTGAAATGTCAAATGATGCACAGTATGTGGCAGTAAATCAAAAACATCAACAACGGAAAAACACAAATGAAAGTGGTTTGGGTTGTACGTGCATTTCCTTCTACTGTTTTCTGCATTGATAGTGTTACACATGTAAAACCTACGAATCAACACTCAGTTACATACATAAAACAAACAAAACCACATATCAATATGTCATTTTAAGTTACATGACATTATTGTTGCCCTGTTATGGACTGGTGACCTGTTCAAAGTGTACTCTGATAGCTGGGATTGGCTCCAGCAGATCCCTGTGCACAAGAATAAGCGGGTACGGATGATGGATGGATGGATTTTATTGTGTTTACTGAATGCACATAATAAAAGAAACATCTGTTTTTGGATGATTTTGTACATATGAATAGAGATGGAAGGATCTAAATAATTAAGTTATGATATGAAGTCATGATAAGGATATTTTGGAAAATTGTGTGCTTTATTATTCTGCTGGCTTTTGTAGGTGTTTCTCTGCTGATCTTGTTTCGAGCATCACTTCTCCATAGTTTCCATACCGCTGTACTTTCCTACTTCTCAAAACTACTCACTCCCATTTCTGCATAAAGGAGTGCCTCATGCAACCCCTCTTAGAAAAAAAAAAAGTTTAATCTTTACACACCCATAGAGTTACATGGAATAAGCCTGTGCAGCTGTTTCTTGGCCAGGTGTGTTGACTTCCTTCTTTAGTCTTTATTGGCCGTCTCCCAACATGTCAAGGAGACAGCTTGAGAAAGTATTCTTGAACTTTGGAAAGAGTGAGACTAAATGCTTTCTCTGCTTGAAATATTATGGAACTGTATTATTGTCAGGCTTACACAGATCTAGCTTTGAAAAAGAGAACCTAATTCAATATTTGTCAATTTTTGTATTCATATTTATGAATAAACATGACATTTATACTATGAGTGATAGTGTAGTATGAGTGTGCAAAGTTTGTACCTGTTTTTTGTCATAAAAATGTTTTTTTTTATAAAGATGATGCCAAAAGCAGAAAACAAAGGTGTTAACACGATGCCAAGAGGGAAAGATATAAGTAGTTGCTTTCAGGACACACTTATTGCTGCACATCTATATAGGCAGGGTTATGAAACTCAAAGTGGGACCAAAGTTGTTTAGCTGTAATATTAATCGCGTGATAAAAAAAAAAAAAAAAAAAAAAAAAAAAAAAAAAACAAGCAAAAGTTGCATGGTTTGGAGTTTTTTTGTAGTGACAGGACCTGGGCACCGCTCATTGGCTTGATCATAAACTCTGTGTTTACCAAAACTTAGTGGAAAGCTTGGTCTTCATTCATGTAACAAGCCATGCAATATGACTGCGTATACCTGGACTTCCATTATTACTGAAATGTTTTAATGTTTTTACATTATTAAGACATTTTAATCTAAATATGTCTTGTTAGAGATTTCACATCCTTTACATACGATTGTTGAATGATGACAAACAAACAAGGCTGCTCGAGGAAAGCATGCATCAAGCTTTGTGAACAATCTTGAGGACAAGCGGTAATCGTTTTTCCATTCTGCATCAGTTAATTCCATTAAAACAACTCTTTCCCAGTAGTCTTCGCTTCTTATCTTCATCCACATCTGCTGAGATCTTCATGGCAGCAGAATGACGCTACCCACCAGCGTCTATTAACATGTATAACACTGAACATAACAAGTTGTACTTGAACATTTTTGGCACTGACGTTTTAAATTCTGAAAGGAACAGCAAACATAAGGTGTAGTGACTTCAGGGACTTCAGGGACATCCCATGAATCAAACTCTCAAGCTCTTGAATATATAAACCCAGATTGTGAAGTAAATGTTTTAACATCAGTTCATGCACAAAACTTAATCTGAAAAATTATTGTTGTCAATGTCAGACCTCCAACAAAATGGCCGAGCTGCAATGTTGTAGCCTGGATGGTCAACGATGGTCCATGAACCAGCTTTGACATCAACAGTTAACTGAACTTCTTTGAGAATCTCTTAGGATGGATGGATTATCCAAGAGAGATCTGGTAAACTATAAAGATATTCAAGAAGTAATCTGAACACGATTATGTTTAGCTGCATAACATTAGCTGCGACCAGCTAACGTTAAACAGAACTAACAATTACGTTTTTTCGAGGATATTGGTTGTCTAAGTCTAGACATCAGTCCAATGGAAATGCTGTGGTGGGGCCTTAAAAGAACTGTTCTTAAGCAAATGTTTAAAAATCTTAATGAAGGAAAGGAATGAGTCAAAATTCCTCCCCAGCAATGTCAGAAACTGATAAAGTCATACAGGAAATGGCTGCTTCTAATTACTGAAGGAGGATCTACAAGCTCTTGAATCATGGGGTTGCTTTGTGTGGCCATGTGAGTTTTTTTTCTTTATTGCATCTTTTTATTGAATAAATAATGCCATGGTGAAACAAAGTTATATGCTATTGTTTATCTGAGGTTGCATTTCCCTAATGCTTTTTTTAACCCACTACGATAAAATGGCTTTTATTATGTTTTTACAACTGTTACTCAGAAGATTTACTGTTGTATATTGAGGTGTAGGTCTCAGAAAACGAGTGAGTCTGATGCATGCGGCGAGCTCCTGCTTCCCTAATGTTTGGATTAATAAGGCAATGTCAGTCCCTGACGTCCTTTAGGAGGATGTACTTTATCACTCCTGCCTCTGTCTGTTTACTAAAGGAGACTAAGCAATCCAGGCTGAAAAAAAATGCTCTCCCCTTCTCTCCCTCTTTAGCTTTTCGCTAGAGTAATTGAGCAATTAAGCATGATTGATCGGACAGGGAGTGTGAGAAGAGCAAAATCTGCCCAGGAACACTGAAGGAATCCATACAGTAGCTTTAAATTAGCGAGAGAAATGGCTGGAGTAACGGAGGCAGCCAGACATTTGACTGAGGAAAGAGGAAAAACAAGACAGGGCATTTAACATGATGTGGATGTGCACGTGTGAGGACCTGCGCATATAACTTCCCATGAGAGAGACAGATGTGCGGGTTGGAGAAGAGAAAGCTGTGAGGGGGAGGAGGAGTATGGCTGGGAGGGGAACAGAAAGTGTAATTAGGCTCTGAATGATAGCAAAGTGGTGTCCAGCCTCCGTCATTGTTTTTCAGGAACATTGCAAACCCACTGCATACTGGGAAGGTGTTGCTGTTTCACGTGTTATCAGGCATCTGAAACAAGGCCATGCACTGGTGCACAAACAACATTTTCACATCTTCATGGTTTTTCCATATCTGTCACTAAAAAAGTAGTTTATCCATGTAAGGTGACTAAGTATAATTGCCATTACTCTACACAATTGCTAATTGTTCATCAGGTGAAAGGTCAGGCATTTGAAAACAATCTCAGCAACCTCAGGACATGTGCACCTCCACAAGGGATTTTTATTGGTTCCCCGTAGAGAAGGCAGATTGTAAATGGACTTTAAATGTACACAAAATTATCTATAGGCATCTGCCTGAACCTGTCCTGCATATACGCCTCCTTCCTGTTCTTTCCCGACCAATTATTTATATATGTGGGTATTAAATATCACACCTGTGTCACAGACAAATCCCCCACATTGGAGTTCAACCGTCGTTTAACCGGCGCTAGTTTATCCGCTGCTGGTGGCAGCTGCGTGACAGAGATTACTTCGAGGTCCTCAGCCCACCCAAGCAGAACAATATCTATCGGCTGTCTCTCTCCTCAGCTGCAGCTACTCACACACAGCACACGCACGTGCTCATGCACACTTAAAGAGAAATGCCAACATTTAAAGGCTCCTTCTGAAAATTGGAAACAAATGCTTTTTGTTTTTTGGGGTTTTTTTATTTAAAAGCATTCGTCTGTGCCTACAAAAGTCCTGAAAACACGGACATACAATCCATTTGAAAACATATCAAACCCAACGTGACCATTTAAACTGGCAGCAGCAGAGATAGCAGGTAGATTTTTATTTCATCAAAAGTGCTATAAAAGCAGAGGTGGTGTAAGGCATGTGTCAACAACTTTTCTAAGACTGAATTAAACATGAAAAGAGGAGCTGAGTTATTCATGAGTTGGGTGGCATACGCAGCATGACGATGTGCTGACTGTTTAGCATGCGAGTGATGGGTTTAGAGCATAATCAATATCTGGCACAGATGCACGGTCCTCAATAAGTGGGGGGGAACTCTTGTGAAATGTTAAATGCCATTGTCATTTTCTTATTTTATTTATTTGTTTGTTTATTTACTTGTTTCTGGGACAGCTCATCTTGTTACCATGCACATTGTGTACCTGACAGTTCATTCAGGATAAGCTTAATTATAAGAGAATAAAAGAGTGTATTGCTTGGCATGTTGGTCACTTGGATGCAGAATATTTACTAGGAATATACATCTTCCTGACATAATAAAACTACATAAAAATTCTCTGAACTTTGAACCATGTTGGTTTATTTACTTAATTCAAAAAAGTAAAGGCATGTTTTTGCAGTCATACCTTAATTTGGTCCAATATGCATTTATCTGTTTAACCATGGTTAAATGACAAATTTATAACGTTTTTTTATTTTTTCACTAATACTTTCATTTCGAGATATTTTTTCTGGAAGAACGTCTGATGTGAAGTTTGTTCGTAGTCTAATGCTGAAGCTTGGGGGAAGTTTCTCTCCATCACAAAGCAGAATTTTGTTCCACTCTGACTCGTGTCCTCTCCACATCAAACCAAAGCTGGCAGACTAACAAAGAACACCCTAAAGGCTGAAATTTGGTTTAATGTACAGCATTTCTACCTCAGACTGCCACCAAATGTTGACGACACAAGGTGAAGGATCTAGATCAGGAGGAGAACTGAGAACAAGAAGAAGGAGACTTCAACTGTTCTTTTCACCGTGATCATCATGAGGAGTGTGACATCCCAGGGAAGTAAAATGGATAAGCTTGTACCGTTGATAAGGATACAGTAGAAAGATTATTTTAACATTCCAGCTCCTCTCTACAATACAAGCAGACAAGAGACTTTAAAGATCCCAGTGGAAGTAGGGCAGGAGTGCAGTAGTGCTACAGTGCATCCATGATGGTCTCTGGAAATGACAACTATACCTCTCTCTGCTGCACACACAACTAAAATGGCATTTATCTAATTTTTTTTGCTTTATTCTATATTTTTTTCTTTTTTTTTTTTTTAAATTCAATTCAACTTAAATATGCATTTTCACAGAGTGGAGGCAGAATCAAGTTCAAACCAAAGCCAGTTTTCCCAGACCAAAGTCAGTCACTCCATAAAAGCTGTTTCTGGACTACCTTGACTTGTGAAAGTGAGAGCTCAAGAACGCCTTGATGCAGCGTATTAAACTTTGACTTGGTTGCTCACTTGCACTCAAGGAGGAACTGGTTAGGTTTCACTGAACACTGGCTCGTTTGGTCTCATGTGTCAGCTGCGCCTCAAAGGAACTTAATATCCCTCCTAAAAATGAACATTTGTTGAACTGATTGTGAGGCACTGATTCCAGTCGAGACACTAAAACTCCTCCGTTTACCAGTTTATCTGCGTCTGGGTACAGAACGGATCTCTTGCTGCCTTTTGGATGAAAACAATTTCCTCAACTTGTAGGGAAGTTGTTTCAGACGTCTGCGATGGACTGGGGGACCTGTCCAGGGTGGACCTCTGCCTTTCACCCGGAGAGAGCTGGGACAGGCTCCAGCAGACCCCCGTGACCCTGCACAGGAAATAGCAGGTATAGATGATGGATGGATGGATGATTGTTTCAGAAGTGAAATTATAAAGTTGTGGTTCAGAAAATGGAAAAGAAGAGTTGAAACATGTGGAGGTAAGTGGAACTGCTTTGGTCTGTTCACTCTGCAGTTAAGCTAAGGAAAAGTGTAGACTTTAATGAGAAAATGGAAAAACTTTTCTTCTTATTTTTGTGCAAGCAAGGTACCAGAGTGGGAGGAAGGTCACAAAAACCAACCCCTCCAGTCCTCCATCTGACAGTGATCCAAACCACTGAGACTCCTCCAGCATCTAATGCTGGGAGTGTGAAGTAGCTGGAATTCCAGCTGCAGATGAAAGTGTATTACCCAATTAAAAACAAAAAAAAAAAGAAAAGAAAAAGAAAGAAAAGAACATTTCTGCTCCTGTGACATCCTTTCATGAACACGAACAGGTTTGGGCTTGATGAGGCAAACTTTGATTAATTCTCTCCATTTGTGAACAGTTGGTGAAAACCTGGATGTCATGTGATCAGTGTTTTATTAACGTCCGCTTGTAAAACCTCCTCGCTTTGTCCAGCAGGTCATGAGGTCTAACCTCTTGTAGACTTCACCATCTGCCATTAAAGACTTTGTTTATGTTAAAACTCCAGCTCTGGTGCTTAGTTTGTGTAAGTGAATGTTTTGAAAACTTTAAGTTGTTGAACTGTATAGTACAGTTCTTTTTAGATGATATTACCAATAAATTATGAACTGAGGAGCCAGAAAGGATGTTCAGAGGTAAACAAATGCTGCAGCGAGGGAATAAAAGCACCACCCTGCATTTCCACATTAGAGAAACGTGCAACCCATGGGAAAAACAAATGAATGTGTTCCCATGCAGCTGCAGCAGGAAAACAGTGAGATTGCGTGTGTAATTAGAAACACTTGTTATGAAGAAAAATGAAAATAAAAAAGCCTTCTGAGTGGCATTAGTCACTCTTAACAGCAGAGGTCAAATGACATCCTGAAAAGTCTGGATGAATGTCAGTGGCTTCCATTCCCAGAAGGCTGGCGAGCAGCACACTGATCTAAAGGACGGCATTTCCCAACTGCCCATAGATGGAAGCAGAACAAACATGCACCATTCATCATGCATTCATCTTGATGATCTTAACGTGGACAAATCGAATTTGGCTACTCGGGATTCAGAACTTTGTTGTCACATCTCATTTTCTTGAAGGAAAATTTCAGATTTTGATTAGAATTAAGTCACCACACACAGGCGGTATCCCAAACAAACGCTGTGTGTTTTGACATGTTGTAAACGGCATAGAGGAGATTATAGTTCTGATTTATTATGTATGTGAACTGGTGTCTGGTGTGTCGTAGCTGCTGTAGATACGTTTACAATTTTAGATTCCAGTCTTATATTAGAGGAATGACAGGAGGTCTGCCTTTGAATCGTAATCAGTGGCTCATCATTCCTCCTGTTTTGAGAGGGGATGTTGTGACAAATGTTTATTATTATTCTTTCTTAAAGCTAAAGGTCCAGATGATAAAACTGGATGTCATCTGCTGGAAAAGGTAAAATAGGAATCTTTTTTAGCAACCAGAGATCCAGTTTGAGCTGTTATGATGGGAGCAGAACGAAGGGTACTGTCAACTCTTTCCCCTTTTACGAATCAACTGCTTTTTTTTTTAGTCATGTGTCGTTACAACTGCGTGCCACCTGGATGTGGGTGGTGTCGTCAAGAAAGCAGACCAGAACTCTGGTCACGTCGTATGTTTTTACAGTCGCTCTTGCCTGATTTTAAATACAGTATGCCAGGTTTGGAAGGAGTTGCTCTCAAGACTCATCAGTGACATCACTCTGGCCAATCGGTGGCCTGTAGTCTGGTGACATTTTCAGCTCAACTCAGCTCAGTTGGAACCCCAGCTAAGGTGCAGAAAAAAAAAAAGAAGAAGGAGAAGAGGTACAAACAGAGTAGGGTTGAAGTAAATGGAAAAGACCTATGTGTTAATGTGACGCTGAGCGGTTATAAATATGGCAAAGCTGGATAGTTCTATTCAGATCTGGATCAGTGATGTCACAGTACCTGGCAAACCTGAACAGATCCCTGAATAACAAAATTCAGAATCAGGTGGCAAAGAGCAAAATGAGAAGAAGGTGTTATTTTAGAGTCTTAGAGTTGGTCACTTGAGACACAAATATACAGTACACGAAGCATTCTTCATTTTTTTTCGTTTTTTCTTTCTTTTTTTTACATATGTCCCCTTTAGCATTAGAAATTCTTACATATGCAAACAAATAAAGTGTTTTTTCTAGTGTTTGCATGCGTTTACAAGTATGCAACAGTGCAGGAGTGTGCAAACATGCAGTTGCAAGAAACAAAGGGAAAGTTAACAGTGATTCTGAATTTTTTTCTGTTTTTTCATCAAATGCATCCACATTTTCAAGTATGGCCATGTTCCTGATTTGTCAGCCTGGATCCGTCATCCATGTCATCCCAGCACAGCTTACCTGTCATCGGCTGCAGCAGCAGATGCTGAAACCAGATAGATGGTTTTGTGTATGTAGTAAAGTACAGGATACTGCCTCAGTAACTGATTGATATTTCCTGCACAGTCCTGTTGTAATCAGCCCTAGTACTAGGATTTGATCATTAACTGAATCATTAACTGAGATTTCAACATCTGTACTCTCAGATGTTCTCCACTTGACAGTAAATGTTTGGACGACCAGCATCACGAGTGACACAAGCCTCAAACTATCAAGGTGTTTGTATTATTCTCATAGGCGTCCTATAGAGACACCTGCACAAAGAGGGTCCAGTTTTAAATTTAAGTTTAAATCGCATTCATCTTACGGTAATTTTGAGTCCATAAACACACATTCACCCCTGAATCTGGGTATTTCTATCTGCAGCACACAGCTGTACTCACTTACACTTATGCGTGTGTGTAATTTTTGTCATAACTGTGTGAGCCCTGCTGAAGGTGCACTCACTGACTTTCCTGGGCTTGGTGCATATTTACATAAGCACAATCCAGTTTATACTTGCTCCACTTCTGACTTGAGATGCTGAGTTTCGTAAAGCCTCTTGCCATCTGCCCGTACAGACTTCCCTTTCTATTGCTTAATTGAATTAAGAATTTCAGCACAGGAAGTGTGTGTATGTGTGTGTGCTATGTAAACATGTATTTGCAGCACAGGAGGCTGTCACAGCCGCTCCCGAGTCCTGTAAAGCATCCCTGGACTCCTGGGTATGGAATGTCCATCCACTCCTCTTGTCTGTCCTCCTGTCCAAGCATCTGCCAGATGATGACTATTCCACCTGGCAGAAATGTTCTAAAAAGAAACAGAATCAAGTTGAGACAGAAAAAGAAAAAATAAATCAACTTGATTCGTTATACCAAGGCTGGTCGAGCACATCCTGAGCGATTTCACATGGATTTCTCTTAAATCGACAAATCTGACTGGTGATGGTTAGTTGGGGGACATTTGGAAAGGTGGGAGAAAAACAAGATGACAGAGTGTGTATTTTCTGTCGAAAGCTGCCAGCGTTTGACTGACAAGCTCAAACATAGAC
Organism: Arrhamphus sclerolepis; assembly: GCA_037176975.1. NCBI lineage: Eukaryota > Metazoa > Chordata > Actinopteri > Beloniformes > Hemiramphidae > Arrhamphus > Arrhamphus sclerolepis. Next base: position 14,809 of record JBAMYA010066814.1, read on the forward strand.
ACCACACATCGCTGGTGTTTTTCACCATTTCACAGAGAGACCTGTTTAATACTCTTAAGTAGCAGAGTAAACATTTAGCATAAGGAAGCACTTGATTCAAGCAGAACGATTCAAGTCGTACAGCGGATCGGAAGGGGACATGAAAGGAACCCTTCATGGGTCCAACTGGCCTCCTGGGTCAAGTTTCAAACAACCATCCCCGTCGTCCTTCACACTCAGACACACACTCCTCATCCGCTTTTTCACGCATTACACTTGTGATGCACAAACAAGCACGTTCATGCAAACACGCTCCTCTGAGAAGCATGTGGAAGTCGTCTGTAGCGCGGAGACATGTACCTCATAATGTCAGGATATTGGTAGTTGATTGTAAAAACTCAGGAATTCGGGCTAGTGAATGTTTTAAAGCTCAGTAAATGGGGTGAACCCGGTGGTCTTTAAAAGAAAAGACCATCGGGGGGGAAGAACAACTGCACTTCCTCAACAACATTAGCCGACACATAGGAGTCGATGATAGGCGGGACATCTGGTCACATTTTGAAAGGCTGACATAAAATTTTGTTTACTCCACATTTGAATAAGATTGTACATCATGCTTCTTTTGGTGCCTACAATAATGTTTTGTTACGGCCATACTTGTGTCATTTCCTGTTATATTGTGAAACCGTGTGGACTGTGAATACAAAGCAGCATGTGGTAACTACCGCATGATGGCATGGCAGTCGAGTCAAGCAGTCGAGTCAAGCAGTCCAGCACTACAATGTGAACTGGCTACTGCTTTGAAGTAGAAAGACAAAGTGATACCAAGAAGAAAAGTTTTTTACAGTGCAAAACCCCATTCACACCAGTACAGTACAGTATAATATAGTAATATTAGCCTCATTCTCCCTTCTGCATACTCCTGAGTATTTTCTTTTTCCTCCCCGAGACCCACATTTGGGATGTTTTTAAAACCGTAAACCATGTACTGCACATACAGCGCAGTACACATCAACTACTGCACTCTGGTATGGGGGTCGTCGTTAGTGGGGCACTGCAAAAGCGATTATGTTACAACGTAACAGGAGGATACTCTTGTGGTCGCTGTGACCCGCTTTTGCTGAAGTGGTCCATTGCATGTCAGCATACAGCATGCAAGCTAGATTGCTCAATTGCACGGAGGATTTTTTACAGAAGAATGTTTAGCTTACTGCAGATTGTGTAGCCGACCGCATTTTGGAAAAAAAAATCCCTAGGAATTACTAGTGTGCTAATGAGCATATTTCTTCCTTCTGAATACTGTTGACTTTTTCCTCTTTGGCAAAAGTTCTAAAGACTTGATTACACTTTGTCTTAAACAAGTGGACAACAGGATGGAGTAACTGGTATATTAAGTAGATCCTCAGTTTAAACTCAGGTACTTCTGGCAGATTTTAACCATATTTTGTCTTCCATTTTGAATTTTTGCCTTTAAGTGGGAACTCCAGTTTGTTAGTTTTTTTTCTGCTCTAAGTTAGATAAATGTCTAACAATTGACTTTATTTACAACAGGCAGGCCCAAATAATGAGTTCAGCAACAGTGAGATGAAATGGAAGAACAGTAAGAATTTCAAACATTCATCTCTTATGTTGAGACACTGATGGAGCATCACAGGAGCAGTGACACTGCAGATGGTGGATGGACAGAGCTTTTCAGGTTGCTGAGACTTCGGATGAGACTGTTCAGGGTCGTGGACAGGTGGAGATGAGGAGGACAAAGACATTATGATAGAGAATGACAGAGCAAGGATGAGTTTTAAAGAACAGGGATCAGGCTGATTGGTTCAACCAAAAGTGAGCAAGCAAACCACTGGACCATGGCATTCTCATCAGAGTTAAGAATAAGCTAAGTTTGACAGCGTGGGAACACAAGAAGTGGCAAAGAGAGTAGCAGAGAGCTCACTGTAAATCTGCCTCTGAGACCCGGGTAAGTCGGTGAAACCTGCCTTTCTTTGCCCAGTTTTTGTAATCCAGACCTGCTGACAGAAAAAAAACTGGTCTGTTTAAAAGTGAAGGATGACACCAGTTAGGATTATCGTTAAAAAGTTGAAAAATGACCTGTTTTTTCCTTAATCTTGATGGGAAAATACCCCAAGGTAAAGAAAAGTTCAGGAATTCTTTGGTAAAGACAGCGATGCGGGATGAACAAACACTAACCGCTACAACTGTTTCAAAGGTGAACTATAAAAGTGGATTAAAATATATAAGGATGTTTAATTTTGATGAAAAGCTTTATCATGTTTTTTTGTTGTTTTGTTTTAAATGGAAATCAGAAATGTAATTGTGTGCAGTAGTTAATACCGACTGCTTTCTTTGCAACAGAGGCACAAACAAAAAAAAGAAAAGGAAAGGAAAATCTGCAAAAGCCACATTGAAACACCACAACGCCTTCAGGACTCCTGATTATAAGAAAGCATGCTGTTTTAGTCTAAACAGAACAACGAACTGTCAACGCAGAAACTTGTGAAGTTTGAAAATAGCTTCAGATGATACTCTGAATGTGGAGGCCAGAAGAAGTTGTGGGATTGTTTCTTTTTCCTGTAATAAAGCATTAATCAGTGTATATAATGCTGAAGGGGATAGCAAAAGTCTCTGTAACATTTAAAGAATTCAACCAGATTTAGTTATTTCAAGCAGTGAAGATTTGTCTGAAGTTGAAGAAATAAGCACTAGTTAAGAGGACCCCGACTGTCCTGTATATGGAGGGTCCAGATGATTAAAAAGACAGTGCCAACCTCACATATTTGCTAGTTTTAAGCTTAATATGGCTGCACGAGCATAAAGACATAATAACACATTTTGCAAACATATGCAGCTTTTTTCTCTCCGCATGCAGACTTTAATCCTGCTATTAGGACGCCCACCTCCTCAGCCTGTATATCTGTCCTGGAAAGCTGTTTAATGTCTGAGCTCTGTCTTCTCCGGCGTTGTTCATTTTATTTGCCCATCACAACTGAGCAGAGATGGTGCAAACCTGGTAAATGCATTTACTGCTGCTAGTAAACAAGAAACATGGACACAAATCCTGCACATGTCCATCTTATGGAAATTTATTCATCGTGATCTGCTTTCCATCAGGGGATTCCAGCTGATGGAATTCCAGTTGTTGGAAGACTGGCAGCAGAAAGCCAAACATTTCACTGGAGCATATTGATAAAATTCAACTTTTAGTTGTTGCTGAGTTTCTATTAAAGTGTTGCTCTTGATCGTAATTTTCCAGGTCACATCTGATGGCACCATGTGATTATAAAATGGATTTCTCTTTCTTTTATTGGCCACCAAGCTGTTGTAAATGGTGAAAGGACTCCTACTGTAGATCTGGAGTCTGTGCTGCTGCTCCGTTATTTATTACAAGAAGACTAAAAGGGTTAGGAGAGGAAGAGAGGCGCAAGATGAAAGCTTATCTCGACCATCCCCGATGGCGGTGTGAGCTCTCCTTCAGCGACACACAGTAAGCAGATCATTCCCTCTATGCAAATGGTTCTTACTTGAAAAGAAATTATTGATCATAGATCAGAAAATTGTGGCACCATGCAGGAAGTAGAGGAGTGGCGAGGAGTACAGGACGTGTTTAAATGAGAAAGGCGAAATGAATTATGCAAGTCTCTCGCATATCCACCTTTCCTCATTATGTGGAGCCATCTGACTGGTAATTAAATTCATGCACTGATAGGATTCCCTCGTTTTCTGCCACCATGCTTTTCTTATGCACTTTGTCATTCTGACACTTTCTGAAAAGGGAGAGGGGGAGGTGGATTGCATATATTTTACTTTTTTCTTTTTAGTTCTCAAATGAAAATTAGGAAAATGATTACTATTTTTTGGAAGATAGAAATCAGGAATCTAATCCAGGGTTCCTTTGCAACAGATTACTTTTTTCTAAGCCTGTAAACTTGTCATATATAATAAATTAAAGGGCAGTGGACATGCAGTGCCTCATCCCTGTACAGTTGTCGCCAGGGAAGTGACAAGCGGAGGATCACCAAACTACAGGCAGCCGAGACTGTAACTGTAATGGACAGAACAGCTTTGTCCCCGCAGATAAGAGAGGCATCCAGGAATTCTCCACATTTCTGCGCCTTACAAGACCACTTTGACCACAGCTGCCAAGACTCTGTCATGCAAGCAGCCATGCACAGTGACAGACAACCAGGAAGGTCCTCCTCTGGCCTTGACAGTGTCAGATGTGCAAAACAAGCTGGTTTCCAAAGAAAAAGGAGTATTTTCACATCTAAAAGAGATGGGTCTTAGCCACAGAAAGTGTGTGACACAGAGATATGAAAGGTTTAAAAAAGATTCTATTAAAGATTTCAGGAAAGAAGACGTAGACAAGACAACAGTGACCTATACAAGGAGTCGTTTAAGGAGTCGCTGTCCAGCTCCAGTCCATTTTCCATTCTCTCCTGTCAGCAAAAACTGGTCAAAGTGACTTTGGACTGCCTTGTAACAACTGCATATCACTTTACAACACGTGACATCAACAAAAATGAGAGCTTGCACAATTACAGTGGACATCAGGGCAGAGGCACTAATGAGAATCAAAATACGAACGATGGACAAGAAAACGAGAGCATGGCCTCGCAAGAGAACATGCGAGCAAATCTCAGCCAGTGTCGTAAAAACCTCCATGTTTCTTGGAACTGAGACTCTAATTCCCAGGAATGTAAACTGAAGTGTGAAAACTGAAGTCCATTCATAGATTAAGATGATAATTGCCTCAGGGTTTCCAGTTAAAGTCTATATATTTCTATTTTAAACCAATGGATATTCAACATATTCTAAGCAGAAATTGTATTTTTAGAGAGCTGTTCGTGTCATGCAATGTTGTGAACACAATTCTTATTTGAAAATTTAAAGACTGCTGACCATGTTTTTCACTAGGATTTGACTCCCAGATTCAGGGATCAAACTAGGAATCTGAATCTGATGGCAAAAAATGTCCTTAAAACCCTGGTCCTTTCTGTAAACTGACTCCTTCAGGAGCCTGCGGTTTCATAGTGTCTTCACCTCCTCCATGTGCTTCTCTGTTGGGAGGTGGACACAAAGCAGGAAACTGATCCTGTGAAGACAGGCGTGGCGGCGGAGAGCCTCTGCTGAACTGAGATTTATGACGAGGATGATGCAGCCGATTAGTCTTGGTTATTGATGGCTGTTGGACATAAACAACCCATGGGGATTTTTTTTCTTTTTCTTTTTTTTTTTTTAGACTTTGTGTTTGAAAACCTACAAGTGCAGCCACAATGGGCCAGATTTGCTCGTGGATCAGCTTCATCAGTTCTCACAAACATTAGGCAAGTTGCTATGGGAAATGAAGGGAAAAAAAGTAGTTGAAAAAGGGAGGAGGAATGAAGAAATAAATAGATAACACAGCCAGACTGATGGAAAAAACACACAGAGTGTTGCGGTCTCTGGATGTGGAGACTCGGCTGTGACCCCGTAAACCGCACGCACTGTGGACCTCTTCTTATTCCTCTTGACAAATTTGTGGGCTAGGCATCACAATGTGGCCAAAAACCTGGACTTTCAGAGTTCAGCCAAGCCAAATAACAGCTTCAGCAATGGCTGAGGAGTTGTTGTGACCCCTCTGACCCTGTCTGGAGCACGCTTCTGGATTGTGGTGTCACCTAGTCCGACATGAAGTGGCTTTCCGCTTGCAAGGAAGCCACAACACCAAGATAATGAAGCCAAATGAAAGAAATGCTGTCGTTCTCACCCACTCCATAAATCAGCATGAGGTGAGGTTAAAGTGAATTCACAAAAAAGAAACAAAGTGAAAGCGAAGGTTTGTATGTTTTTCTTCAGCTGACGTTTGTAATGAGATTCCGTCTGGGTGCAGTGTTAGTTAACACGGCCAAGTCTTCCCAACTTAATTACAAACTTGGGTGACATATTTTTTTGTTAATTTTAGGGGGAAGAGATGCATTTCAGGAAAGACAAAAGACAGACATATACATCTCTTGACATCAACTTGGCATAAATGCGGTTTTCCCAAAAACCACCTGCCCCTCCCTAGACCTACTTTTAGGCCTCTGGGAGCCATCGAGCCCATTCCATGGGTCTCATTCTGCTTAGCTGTTTGGATGGGATTTTTGGTGAAAGGGGTTGCTCTGTGTGATTGATGAGGCATGGCCAATTAGAAGCTTAGCCATGGAGGCCCACAAAGACAACCGTGATCTCAGACATAAACACTGGTGGCCATGGGGCTTGAGAATACCTGCTGTCTGTGGAAAGAGGGCAACCATCCGGCAAGCAGCTGGGGAGGACACCAGTTCTTCCTTGAAGGTTGTGGATGCTTCACTAGTTCAAAATACCTTGTTAAAAAAAGTCACTTTTAATACAGAGAAAGTCAGTCCCTGAGGGAAGTTCAGTGGGTGATGTCAGTATTCCAGCATAGTCCCATCCTACTGGGGGTGAGGGGGTGGGTGACTATTTCGTTTGACAGCGTGTTTGACGAGGAACATGGCGCCAGCGAGGAGCTTGTTAGACAAACTATGACAACAAAAAAAGTTGCCCTTGAAAATCAATTATAAACACAAGAGCATCTCTTCATTTGTTTTTACTTTGAGTTATGCAGCACTGTCTGCCTCCTTCTGCCTTTTTAGAAGCTCTGACTCCACTGCCATTCAGCTGGTCATCCCAGTGGGATTAGTGATGGCACAGAATCCTGTGGGACTGCGCTTGTAAATCAGAGCAGATGAACCGAGGTGATGACAGCTCTATGAGGCCTCCGCTATTTGGCTCGACCATTTACTGGGGCATCCTGGGAAGAGAGTGTTTCATTATGGGCAGTTAGTGTGTCCCTCTGCGTCAGGCACGTATACCCAGAATAAAAAATGATTTAGCCATTTGGTCAAAGCCTTACGAGTGTAGCAGGCTATTTGCGTGAAAGCTTCTCTTATTAATATCTGTTAATGACCCTTCAGCACTGTGCTTATGCAAACCGAGGCCCATGCTGAGTTCAAGCGATTCGGCATGTCATCTATTCATCCCTAAACACCAAGGTGGTGTGTTTCAAAGTGAAAGCTGAGTAAATTTGTGGAGTCTTTAAATCTCTAAAGAGCTGCAGCACCTTCACAGTAAACCAGACAGCTGTAAACTAAACATCCTACCACTGCGCACGCCCATCGGTCTTACTTACTTTTAACTAGTCTAGTTTGTGTTTGCTCACTGTAAACATGCATTTTGGTATTTTTAAAGTATTTGACATGCTTAACTAAGGATTTTAATAAATCAGTCCTTTGTGAAGAAAAGACATGGGCTTTTTTTAATCACTTCTTTAGTCACTCCCATGCCTCACATCCGGTAGCCACAAATTGTACAATATTTGGACATAGTTACCTTAAAGGTCCCATATGATATTTTGATCATATTAATTAAAATTTTAATCAAACACCACAATACAGTTTTTTGTTTGTTTGTTTGTTTGTTTGTTTGTTTTTTTGTTGATTCTGACTCAAAAACGCTCTGGTGCTCTTAGATCCTACAGCCTAAATCTTCTATTTCCTGTGTGCTTTGTGAGCATCCCCTTCCCACTGATTCCAGTCACTCTGCTGTTATTGGTTACCTTCCTAAACCAAATTAACCCCAAGAGCGTAGTGTAGGGCAGGGGGTGCCCTCGTTCTGAAGGAGAAAGAGTCATCAGATCTTAGCCAGTTCCAGATGATTTCTCTATTGAATGTAGAATGGAAGATTTTCTTCAGTGTTGTTCAGCACAGATTATCGAGGTACTTAGACAGGAAAGATTTAAAAGATACAACAGTGCAGAAGGCGGGGTTACCAGGGTTTTCAGGGTGTTTGGAGCACACTGGTATGATCTGGAAGCAGATTCAGGCAGCTAAGATTGAGAGAAAGAATCTGAATGTAATATTTTTAGATCTTGTAAATGCATATGGTTCAGTGCCATCTAGTCTTATTTAGAGTTCATTTGATTATTTTTAGAGTACCTGAGATAGTTGTTAATTTGATGAGAGCATATTTCCTGGACATTAGGTTATATATAAATACGGCAGGTTTTACAACAGACTGGCAGAAGTTAGAGATAGCTATTATGGCAGGATGTACAAATGTCCATTAGCATTTCAATGGAAATGGATATAATTATCAGAGGTTCCAAGTGGATTGTAGAAGGTAGAATGAGATGCAGCGGCCAGTTGTTAGGGCTTACAGTACATGGATGACCGGACACTGAGTGACTGAGACACTGAGATCTGAGTGATAAAGAGGAGGTAGAACAATTTAGGAAGGATGTTGCTGACGTTCTGAGTAGAGTAGAAACGTCATGGCTTCTGGGAAAGCTGAAATTGTAAGGTCTGCAGTTTGGGTTATTTCCGAGATTGATGTGGCCATTTTCAATTTTACCAAATTCCATCTATTCACTGTGGAGAGAATTGAAAGATTAGTTAGCTCTAAGGAAGTGGTTAGGTTTTGCTGTGTGTCTAAACAGTATAGCATTGTATGAGGAATACTGCAGCTGCCAATATCCAGTTTAACAGAGGAGATTAAGTGTACCAAGGTCAGGGCAGAGCTTTTCATTATTAGGGGAACTTGGGTATATGTGGGAAGAGTTTGAGAAAGATGGTAAAAGAAATGGCAGAAGAGGCAGCCAGATGTAGTCAGTGGATATGTATGAGGAGAAAAAAACATTATTTCGGGACCAAAATAAAAGTCTAGTTTTAGTAAACCTTCTCTGTTCATGAAGAAGACGAAGTGAAGGCAGAGAGAGATGAAGTCCATCAATCAGGCCTCAGAGGAGGAAACCCAGGAAAAAGAAGCTTACTTAAGGAAATGTTTCTACTTCCTGCAAAAAATAAGTGCTACGCAAAATCCCTGTGGGATTCATGACACCTGCGCACCTGCCAATTTTGTTCTTGCCGCCATGCGTATGTTGGTGAATCAGATTTGTTTAAATTCACAGTTAGTGATTAGCATACTACCACACCCCCATTTGTCCAAATAAGGAAACCGCTTTCCTAGAGTTGATTCATGAATGAATGAATCAGTTCCGCAAAGAGACATGTATATTTCATAGTTTTTTAGAAGCAATGACACCAAAAGGCGAAATAAGAACTTTACAGTCACAGAAATTGAAACAGTTGTGTCCAAGGTGGAAGCCGTCGGTATGGCAATGGACATAAATAAATAAATAGATAAATAAATAAATAAATAAATAAATGTGAAAATAATTAAAACTACTCGAACCGCATTACCTCAAAAACTGGGGCTGTTAACATAGAATCCCTGGAGAAGCACACTTGGCCCAGATGGGCAAAAGTGAAAATAAACGATGATGCCAAGACATAAAAACAAACAAAAAAAACAAAAATGCATTCCCGCTGTGCTGTTTTGCAAAATAAATGAGTTGTGGGTACTTCATGACCAGCAGGAACAATGTTAAGGATGTGGCACAGATCATCTGAACATTGATGGAGTTTTTTTTTTTTTTATTGCATTGAGTCAATCGATGGAGCTTTGATTAGAGCCGTTATCGGGTCTTAAAAGTTGGGCCAGACCCAATCTGAGCCCGAAATAATTCAGCCCGAAATTTTAGATTTTCATTTTCAACAGATATTTTCCTTGTAATTTTGCATTTAAACAGTCTTTTTCTTTGATTGAAAATATTCCTTCTTTGATTGAAGATAGCGCTGTTTGAATGGTTTAATGTGATTGGATCGTGAGTAAATCGGTTCCCACGTGGGATGCGTTCTTTTGATTGGCCGAAACAAGGAAGATATCTGATTGGTTGTAGATCATTCCTGTTAGAAAAAATGCATTTGTGTGTTGGAGCCACGGCTTGGGAGTCTCAAAATTCACTCACAAATGCAGCGAAGTCCATAGACCAGAAACCGTTTGTAAAACGAGTTATATTTGTGTGTGCATCAGAAATACATGTGTGAATCTTGTCCTGTGCATTTACAAATAATCTTGCGCATTTGCGAATCTTGTCCTGTGCATTTGCACATCGTGCTGTGCATTCATGCCTGTTGAGACTGTGTTAACGCCATACTGTTGTGCTGTGCTCCATTTGTAAAGGGAAGTCTGGGTTTCTGAGTTCCAAGTGGGAAATTTCAACTGGAACACCCCGTGAAGATGAAATTCCAACTCGGAAAGCTGGAGAATCACCATCCCTGAGTTAACAATCCAAGATGGCTACCCGGGTGTAGGGTGTAGGGTTAGCACTAGCAGTCCTAGTCTGAGTACGAGCAAGAGGTGTCAGCAGCCCAACGTCGATCAAATGACTGGCTTTGGCCAAGGATTTTCTGGTCAAATACAAAATATTATGTGGTTTAAGTGCGATTAATCAAGATTAATTAATTATGAAGCCTCAAATTAATTACTAATTATGTATTTTTTGAATGACAGTCTTAAAACAGCTCATTAACCTGATGTTGTTACTGGCTCTAGGCTAACGTTAATGGGCAAGGCTACAAACATATTCTATTGTAACTCAATTTTTCATTCCTAACGAAAGATAATATTCTTCACCATCAAGTAACGGACCAAAGTTTGATTCAGCTCCAGAATAATGCTTTAAGCGATGTGAGAAGGAATGACAATATTGCAGTCACAACTTTTACATGAATGTGTTGCTATGCAATAAAGGGTGCACACTGACAAATGAGATGGCTGTGGCTCAGGAGGAAGAGTGCTGCTAATTGGACAGTTGTTGGTTTGATTCCTGGCATCACAGTTCACATGTTGAAGTGTTCTTGGACAAGACAATAAATCCCACATTGCATCCAGTGGCAAAGGTCGGCACATGAGTCGGTGTTGTGATAGACAAAGCACTGCACAGATACAATAATCTGTGGAGGTCTCTTTAGAGAATGCTGTATAAATGTGCATAAAAGTGCTTTGAGTTGTCAACAACACCAGTAAATGTAATACAAATGCAGCCCGTTGTTATTATTATTTGTATTTTCCCTAATCATCCCAGCTTTTTATGATTTGGGTCGTGCATAGCACTTGAATGTGTCTCCTACACCTGTTGTATAGTTAATGTCAGAGGAGAGTGAATATTGGTGCAACAGGATGGAGAACACACACCCGGATACACACTTTAAGTAGCACATGGGAGGTCATGGGGTTTTGTTTATGTTGCTCAGCTGAAACTCAGACCCACAAGCATTCAGTAGAATTGCATACCACACACACCACAGCATGCATACAAAATACACGCGTGTCTCAGCTTGTTCGGGAATAACTGTGAGGACTTGACGCTACATGACATAGTGCACATGGCTGGATATAAGTGAGACCAGGCATGCAGGATTGTGGGTCTCTGTGCTTTATGTGTGTACAGCCCCCTCCCTCAGAGTTTCTATGCTTATTGAAGCCAGCATGTGCTTTTCGACACCATCCATCGCAAATCACAACGTGAGCTAATTTGTTCCTGATGGCACAGTCACACATGCCCCAGAAAATACCTCACAGAGCCTTTTTTTTTTGTTGTTGGTGGGGTGAAGGACATTGTTTAGACTTCTGGCTCTGCGCTGTCGTTCATTTTGGTTTGAGGGGGGAAGCAAACACCAAAAAAAAAAAAAAAAAAAAAAAAAAACGCAGGACACAAGGGGGGG
>JBAMYA010066842.1:0-26397 GCA_037176975.1 Arrhamphus sclerolepis
GTACTTTATTTTTGCTGTAGATTCAAAACATTTGAGTTTAACATCAAAAGATGAATATGAGACAAAAGATCAACATCAGCTTTTATTTCCACATATTTACATCTACATCTGATGTACAACTTGGAAGATATGATTAACTGTAACAGAACATCAAATTTTTAGGTGTTAAGTTAATTATTTACTATTAATAATCAATGTGCATACTATAAATTTAGCGCCTTCTGGTTGTCCTCCAGGGTCTCCAGTTGGTGGAGGGTCATCTGCGGTGTGGACCGCATCGCCTTTATAGTGTCTGTAATTATAGCACAGTAAGGTTTTGGTAGCTTTTGACAGCACTGTTGGTATATCTCAAGATGTTGATGTAAGTGATAAGATTAGAATGTGACTATACTGATGCTCTTTGCTGATGTTGGCTCTGTAAGACAATCATCAACAGCCGTTTGAGTTTCTGGTGACATGACACAAGGATTAGACGTCAAATCATATACCTCACAGCACAAAGGTAAGAAATGATGATGGATGCTGAAATACAAATAAATACTCACGACTGGAAGCACCACAGCGCCTCTGAGTTTCAGGCAGAGGAGGAAAGGTTGTCCCTATGGAAAGAAGATATTTGCGTTTAAGCTTGTATCCACTGCATTTCTCCAGAGAAGATGCAGATGCAAGTATGCTGGCTCAAAATGCACAGAAGAAAGTCTGTAATGCCTTTTGTAAATAAAACATTAATAGTATGAACTGCATTTTTTGATGTGACAGTCGTGGGTGGCTGTTTTGATGCTTAATATTATTTGTAGTGTTGTTTCTTTTAGAAATGACGATGAAAAGTAAAATACCATTAATGCCTACAAGGAGAAGTGGCCCACAGAAACAAAAAAAAAGTCTTATCAGCTCTAAGACAGTTGCGGTACATCCAGAATGCTGCTGCTCCAGTCCTGTCTAGAACCAGGAAAAATATAAATAATAGAAATAGATAAATAAGAAATCATAACTTAAGTATGCTTTAACCATTTAAACATGGATATCTGCCAAGGGACCTAGCGAGCCAAGCAGCACCACAGCTTGGTGGCTCACAATGCCCCACTAGTCAGCACGAGGCCTAATTCATTGTTTGTTTGTGCACACCTGGCCAATAAAGATGATTCTGATTCTTTCTCTGTCTCCTTTCACTTTTTAAACAGACATGTGAGGTGAGGATGAGGAGCAGCAGGGTCCTGAAGATCATCTTCTCCTTGTGACAGGACACAGAGATGGAGAGTCATCAAAGATCAATCTTTCCAGATAAAATCTGCGGTCAGACTTCATTCAGAAAGGTTGTTTGTCTCCATCTAGTGGACAAAAGAAGGTACTGCTGATTTCTCTTCGTCTTTTTTTCTTTTCTAAAGAAGCTTTTATTGATTTATAACGTTTCTAATCTCTATAAGTTTATTGTGACACCTTTTAAATCCTCATGGATAATTAAAAAAACAGCAGGTAAACACATAAATTACATCAGCAGATGTAAAATTATGAAGGGAAACTATTTTCTCTGGCAGTTTTGTTTTTCACAGCAGATGTTTCAAAGTTTTCCCGGAAGAAGTCAAATCCAGAAATAATAATAATAATGATAATAATAGATACGTGACTTAATTTCCTCTTCGGGAAGAACTTGTTTTGTGTTTAAAGTCTGTTTTCAACAACTGCAACAATTATCATAATACTAAGACAATAATTGATTAGATACAGAATGAACAATGATGTCAAAATGTTTTTGTTCAGCTTTATATTTCAGGCAGGCAGCTTTATTTAACTGTCATATGGATGGAGAAAAGTGTTTGATAAGATGAAAGAGTATGAGTGAGAAAGAAATGAAAGGTGTAGAAGATGGACATTTTCTCTGTCTTCATACACTTAAATGTCCGTGGAGTTATATGCTTGACAGTATTGTTCAGAGATCATGAGACATTATTTTCCACACTTAAAATGGTCACCAGAGTCCACCTCAACCCCACTGAGCATCCTTGGATGTTCTGGAGTAGTCTATTTATAAAGCAAACTCTCCTACTATTACAAGATCAGAGGAAACATACGGCAACTTTGGACCAAAGTTCATTTGTGACGTTCCATCATAAGCTTATCAAAATGATAAAGGAGACCATGTCTGAACATAATGCTGGAAGTGGGCCAAGAAAATGTTGGGAGAGTGTTTTCCACGATGACGAGATCGGAAGAAAGCAACCCGTCTCTAAAGCTTGTATTTAATCACATCAAGTTCCAAGACACCTTTGTGCCGAACATGGTGACAGTCAAATGATTAAATACTCAATTACGTAGGCTTGTAGCACCGGGGGAGGGGGGACAACATAATTACACGCTGTGCAATGTCAGCCACTGGTCTTTACAACAGTCTGACTGCATCTCTGGAGTTCTCACAACTGAGAACCACATTTACTAAAGGTTTGCGTGTATTAAAACGAGTGCAAACTCACTGCCCACCTAAAAATAAATAAAATAAAATAAAAAAACAACAAAAAACAAACAAAAAAAAACCCGTACACACTGATTTACTAACAGTTGGCGCAACGATTTGCGTGCAAAATAGTGCGTCTAATTCAGTTATTACGTCCGCCGCAATGAGTATGCAATTTGATACGTTCACGCGCAATTCTGCGTGCCGGAAGGAGAATATGTAAACATATTAATTTAGCACCCCGCAAATGGATTTAGCAAACCTGAACGTTATTTTGCTCATAGAAATTGCGTCTAAATCTAACAGGTTGTAAAAGTGACGTGCAAACAGTCTGTATGCGTATTCGCGCACATGGCTGTGGTTAGTGACACAAGAAGGAGACATCAAACAAGCAAGACGCAGAGAAGCAATATTCACCCTGGGGTGAACATTTTTGGGATGAACGAGGAAACAATCATTAAAACATAATGCTGATCCAGCATTGCCATCTTGGAGCTGTTGGAGGAACTCAGAATGGATTTGGAGCCACGAGAAGGAGTCAAGCAATAGTCTACCTGCAATCACAAAACTCCTTTCTAGTTTACACTATATTTCTTTTACATCTGGGTCATTCCAGTGTACGGTAGCTGCAGCTGGAGTCTCCCAGTCCTGTTTTTCAGATGTGCTGTCCGAGGTCCCTAACATCATGGCGCCGGGTGGCCAAGATGATAGGTTCAGTCGTTGACTGACATCAAACAAAGCTTTTCTCTTTTTTTTCGTTCTTTTTTTCTCAGTCGTGGCATTTCTCAGAGTGATGGGAGCTTGAGTGCGCAGCGCCTTTGTGATGCCAAAGGAACCATTACCAGCTTTGTGGCTAAATAGCCCGGGTTAGTGCATGATTGTGAAAAACACTTTTCTGTTTTCCAAGTTGCGAGATTGGAGATGTCTGGCTTGTAGGTGGGCCAGTTTGTAAAATCCTTGGTGAAATAATCTAACACATTAGAAACAAGAACATGTGTCATAGCCTATCCATTCGTGTCTTTTCGGGAAAAATAAAAACATATGAGAACCACGTGCCGGAGAATTAAAACACAACGAAGACCGCACAAGAAATCTTGAGGAGCGTGTCGTTGGAATCCTGAAGAGCAGGTTCCGTTGTTTGGATGGTGGAGGACAGAAAGAAAACACACAAAACTCTCATTTTAATAAGGCGTCTCCAACACGTTTACACCTGCCACTAGCCTATTTGTGCAATCACTCAGTAAATGACGCGCAAACCGTGGTTGCACCTCTCGCGCAAAATTCCGGATTGCGCGCGCATGGAGTATGAAATCCAGGCCTATATTTTTAGAGAACTTTTGAAATGTTTTTGAAAGTTATTTGGGCTCCATCACATTTCATCAACGATAATGGCGATTTATGATGGTTCAAGGAATTTTATTTGAAATTCAATCTTGTTTATGATGCCACGATTAACAAGCTGATAAAAGCAATTCCAATCCCGCTTAAATCTGTGCGTTTTTTAAGTTAATATAATTTTATGTCGTTGGAAAACTTCCCTAAAAGGTTTTTGTGAGTCCATTCGGTTAAAAGTAAATCTGCTCAACAACTTTATAGGCTACTTTAACAACTTTGATTTGTTGTAAACCTTTGCTGTACAAAATGACTGTATTGTTTATATTACTTTGAATATATCCATCCATCCATCCATCCATCCATCGGTATACTCCTACTAGAAGCTCCAAACAAGCTCAACGCCAAAAGAACTCTGTTCTGGTCGCAGAGAACAGAAAGGATTTTGTGTGAGGATTTTCATTCAGTCCGAGCACAGATACGCGACAAGCGCGTTCTTTAAATCGCGTGAAAGGGATCACGGGAAATGCTTCCCATGATTCCACGGTTTGTAGTTTACAGACCAGCTAGCTGACACTAGCTGGCTAACAGAAAACAAGAATACTGCGGTCCCAGCAGTAAAGGTGAGTGTCTTTGTTCTCAACCAGCTGTTTACGACTGATAAGAAAGCTAACGTGTATTCAGTTTTGTGTTTTAAAACCCCGCAAAAGACGCCCAAACCCGTACGTTTTATCGTCATGCTAATTAGCCGAATTCAAAAGCTTGTAGGGAAATGTTAATTTCGCAGCGTAAAATTTAAGGTAAAAAATATAGTGCCTTGCAGTACCTGAATATATAGTGCTGTGTGAACTGTGTGTGGACTATATTTCCCATACGATGTAATTTAACAGCAGCAGAGTACAGGAGGCTGGTGTCCGATAATGGACACACAATAGTGGCTGGTTCGCTTTGTGATTGTACGTGGGGCGCGACTTTCAAAAACAACCAAGCAGAGATGTCAGTTTTAACTTCCTATTTTTCTATTTATTCGTATGTATGAAGTGTTACTTTTATTTAAACAGCCGTCTTGCAAAGAATAACTACAAGTTGTAGTCTCAACTGTCGTGTGTCTTCAGTGTGACTGTTGTTTTTAAGGGATAATGTCAAACGACTTCAGCACAGAAAATGTGAGATCCTGGTAATTTATTCTGAGCAGAAGCAGGACACATTGGACTGTAGTTGCCTGGGATAAAATAGGATCCGTTAGTGTGTTATGTAGTTAAAATCCTAATACTCTTGTATCCACAACAGAGGCAGCTGCCAGGAGAGGAGTTAACTAATCACTTGAGACTGATTCAGGGCTTTGGTTTGATGGATAAGAGGTTGTGACTGTAATAAGTCTCAGGGGGACTCTTCTCAAAGCCACCATGGTTACTGACTGACAACAAAGCCAGGACACATTTCTGATCTTCAAAAGCACTTAACTACACTTTGAGAGTGGAGGCGGTTTCTACGAGCCTCTATTATTTCTTTGAATACAGAAACAGCAGTTGCTTTTCTTGGTTTATCCATATTTATTTCCTCTTGGATTTATTTCTTTCTGTCAAGTGAAATGTCCTCCCCCGCCCTCGGCCAGTCAGTAACCTTTATCCCAAACCTGGAACCTGGGATCGGGAAATCTGCGGCCATGCTTGGATTATCTGCTGGACTTGGTGGAGCAGAGCTGGAGCTGCAGAAGATGCTTATTGATGAAAGGATGAAGTGTGAAAACCACAGGACCAACTACCAGACGCTGAAAGCTGAACACACCAAGTATAGCCAAATCTAACTTAAATATGTTGTTGATTTGTGGATGTCGAAAGGAGTGTGTGATGTCTGGAAGTTTTAATTTTTGACTGTATGTTTTTGTAACATTTTCAGCCTGCAGGATGAGTTCATACGGGCACAAGCTGAACAGAAACGTCAGCTGAATGACAAACAGTCTCAGCAGGAGAAGCTGCAGCTGCTGCTGGCTCAGCTGCAAGGGCAGCTGCTGGACAAAACCAGGGACCTGGAGGAGCTGCGGCTGCAGGTACACCTGGCTCCTCAAGCTTGTGTTACTTTAAATCTTTACACTCACTCTTGATCAGACAAAGGTTGGTGCCTGGTTTTCAAATGATTTTTTTTTTTTTTTTTAATAAAGATCTTATCCTGAACTAGCTTTTGCATCCTAATGTGTGTGATTTCACCAGGTGATGACGCCTCAGCGGCTGGAGCTGCTCAGAGCTCAGGTGCAGCAGGAGATGGAGGCTCCAGTGAGAGAGCGGTTCAACAAGCTGGAGGAGGTAGAGTCGAGAAAAATGTGATTTAGAATATAAAAAATGTTTGAGTTTTTTTTTTCCCATGATGGAATTTCTTGAAAATGAAAAAAATTCAGTGTGTAATGAAGTTTAACTGACACTTTTTCACTCTGTTTCTGCGTTCACATATCTTTACTTATATTTTTTAAGATCCAGGTGTTTCAGTTCCATTTACCTTTTTTTTTTTTTGCCCTTGAGGGAATCTTCTTCACACAATAAATGTCAATTTTGTGTCGCCAATGCTCAAATCTAGCTTTGTTTTTCTATCACTACCACTGTTTAAATCAAATCACTGTTAAAAAAAACAACACATCACTCTATTTCTTTTTTGGTTCAAATGAAATTTAACTGCTTAATTTTAGTATTCATTCATTTTTGTTATTTTCATTCCTTGTTTTGCGCCTAGTCTGTAAGTTAGTCCTGAGTTAAACATGTTGAATCTCAAGTTTGCTTTACGTTTGCTGATTCAGACACTTGAGTCCATCTAAAAAAAAAAAAAAAAACAGAACTAAGAAAAACACATTTCTTGAATACACAGCGGTTATGGGACAAACACACAAACACACTGTTCCAGTGTGTATCAAGTGAGAGGAAGCCTTGTAACATTTAGTGTTGCCTTATTTAAGGCTCTTGTAGCATTGCAATGCTTATGATTTTGTACATAAAACTGCTCCATATAGTGTGAGAGATGGCATGAGGCATATATTTGGATTCATTTAAAAACAATGAAATTTCTTCCTCTTACAGAAAGTAACTTCAGCTTGAAATAATAAAAAAGTATCAGGCAGAGCCTTGTGACTGTCACATCACCTCACCACTGCACATTACAAGGCAGCACATTAAGAATAACCTTTACAATTTGCGTAAGCAGCTACTCTCATCAGATCCACATTAATAGTCAAGAGATTAGTATCGAGTGGCTTTAGAAAATCATGTGAAAGTCGGCGCTTCTCTTCCGTCTCCTTCATTGCTAACTTTCCTCTCCTCCCTCCCTGATTGTGGTTAATGTGCATACATGTGATGCTCATACAGGAAGCAGAGAAGTACAGGTCTGAGTACAACAAGCTGCGGTATGAATACACCTTACTCAAGTCCCAGTTTGAGCACCAGCGAGAAGAGCAAGCTCGTGTCCTGGAAGAGAGGGGGATGCGCTATGAAGCAGAGGTATGCTGCAAAACATTAACCAGTACAGCTGGTTCATAGTTCTGACATCTTTATAGATGTGAAAAAGTTGTGACTCTGTGCCGTCAGATCTCTCGTCTGGAGAAGGACAGAGAGGACATGGTGACTCAGTATGAGGGGTCGGATGCCCAGCGTGATGGGAAGAGGGTGGAGACCCTGCTGAGAGAGAAGACCAAGCTCCACCTGCGGCTGAAAGGCCTGGAGGCCGAGGTGGTCGAGCTTCGTGCCCAGAAAGAGAACTCTGGTCAGCAGGCTGAGAACGTCCAACGCATCCAGATAAGACAGCTGACAGAGTCTCAGGCTGCAGTGAAGTCCCTGGAGGTGAGACCCTGGCTGTCCTCATGTCACACTAAGATCAGGCAGATGAAACTGGAGTTTTGGCTGCCTTATCTTTTCTTTTTTTGTTATTGCTACAAATTGACGGGCATACTCCTGTCTGGTGGGTCTGCTACGACAGGCAGAGCGCCAGTCGTTGCGTTTGCAGCTGGAGCGGATGGAGAGCGAGCTTCATCTGAGCAACGAGCAGAACAGTCAGCTAACCGGGCGACTGCACAAAGCTGAGCGAGAGGTCAACGCCCTGACCTGCCAGGTACGCATGCTGCTCACCTCTGAGCCTGAACTGAATTGTCATTAGCATTTTAATGTTGTCAAAAGAGGGTTAAGGTTAGAATGCTGATGCTGTCAGCAGAAGCATCCCTCTTCCAAAAGTCTCCCCGAGGATGAAGATCCTCTTGATCACATGTCAAACTCGAGGCCTGCGGCCGAATCGGGCCTGCCACTTCATTTTCTGTGGAGAGCGTGCAGAGACGATCACAAACTGATAAGTAGAACATTTCTGAGGAAATATCAACGCGACGGCCCGTTTGGGTTGGTACTGACATTAAAACGTTGGAATGACTGAGGAGGAGAGCAGTTGGTTTGTGTCAAAAAGTCATGATTTAGCAAATGTTTGCAGAATCATTTTCAACATTTTTTTTTAATCAAAACTCTTTCTTTTCCTTATAATTTTAGGACAAAACAATTGAAATTAACACATTTTGCAAATGCAATATGCAATTTAAAAAAAATAATAATTTAATTTAAAATGTTGCAAAACATTTATATTTTCCAATAAAAATTTGTAATTTTAAGTCAAAAAGTCAAGTTTTGTGGTATTTGTGATTGTATGATTAATTTGATATGAAGCCTGATATGTTCCTTGATTGTGACTTAATTTCATCACTACGGTTGCTAAGACGGTTGCTAAGAGGATGTAGTTTACTGGAATCAAAACTATACAGATGTGTGGATTAAGATAAAAACTTAAATAATATAGTACTGTGTACAGATATATAATTAACTAAACAATGTGGATATTCTGTAATAGTTAAAAAAATAAATAAAAATCACATTTGACGTTGAACAAATTAATAGAAATATTGATATCATCAAAAGTTAACATGCAGTGTGCAGGGGCCTTGAGTCTGTGCATGTGATGGAGGAATGCTCGGGGTAGAAAATCTGCAGAATTTAACCAAAACAAAATACGCTGAAAGACTTCATTCAAGTTATTTATTATAGGCCAACATCCAGTTTTGGAAAGTTCTAGTTTATTCCCAATAATTCCCACATTTTCCTTTGAATTCCCATGAAAGAGTGTGATTCCTAACTTGCCCAGAAATGAGCAGCGCCGACTTTCAGGCTTCAGTGAGCGAGGGAGGAGAAGCTGCCTCAACCCTGTTCTGTCTACGTTTTTTTTCCCTTTTCCTCCATAAACCCACAGCGAGTGGCACATTTCTTAGGACATGCACTGCAGTGTCTGACTACACTCACGTGGTTTGAAGCTAGAAGAATGAGAATAAAGCTCTGTAATTGAATGAATGGCTCTTCATGGGTTCCAGATTGAGAGCCTGAAGCATTCACATAAGCTGGAGGTGGCCAGCGTCAAACTGGACTGTACTCGCTCTAAAGGGGAGGTGGAGCGGGAGAGGGACACGCTGCACGGACAGATCGATGGTATGGATGTCTCTCATGAGCACACACACGCCATGTTCACCAGGGTTTAGCATATGCTAGCCTTATTTCAGTTTTTTTTGCAAATAAACACATTTTGCTTTCAGTCCTTTTAGCGCTATTTTAATGATGATAAAAATCACAGAAAGTGTTTCAGAAATGATATAAACACATTCTTGATTATGAATTCTGAAATGTGTAGTTTTAGGTGGAAAGGCTTTATGTTTTGAAGGTACAGTTATCCTTTCTGGACATTCTTGGCAGCTTCTCTGTGGTTTTCATGTTATTCTCATCGATATCATCATATCTTACTGACCAAAATCAAGAAATATATTCTGACATAAATCTTGGCCATATCATATCAGAAGATGGACACCATTGATGCTGTTAAATGATTCAGGACAGTCTGAAACCGAGATAAGACAGACAGTGAGATGCTCAGTGCTCAATAGATTTCCAGTGTAATGGAGCTGGAACTGCTGAGATGTAATCTCAGTACCCAGTTGTGGTTACCGGTTCAAGATAACTTGAGGCTGTTTATACAGTCATGTTTGTACAGGGATGGGCCTTTATGCAGTGACTCATACAAGTTTGGAGACTTTATGACTGTAGAGTTGCTAATAATACACCAAATCAACAAGTTTGAATCTGACTCCACTGCACGCTGATATGAGTGGCTGTCCCTCTGCCTCCGTCTCTGATCGGTTGTTTGGCTATCTAACAGCATCCAGAAGCAGTTTCTTCTGTGCCCTGAAATGAAAGTCTAATCCAAAGGAGCCAGAAAAGTCTCTGTCCAACAGGAAGCTAATCCAGAGGGCTGTCCAGGCTAGAAATGTGGAAAAATCTCACTGGCTCTGTGTGGTTTTTTTAAGTTAACATTGTATGCAGTTGTGTCTCAGCTGTGCATTTGTGTGTTTCAGGTCTGCAGACAGATGTGGAGGTGCTAAAGGCAGCTGTGGAACGACACAAGGAGGTTCTAGTGGAAAAAGAGAGGGAGCTGGTGAGGAAGGTGCAGTCAACTCGGGAGGAGGAGTTCCGCAAAATGGCAGCAGTGCAGGAGGAGAAGTGAGAATCCTTTCAGGTTTATTTCAGTTGCTGATATCAGGCATGAGCTCTGCTAGAACAGAGACGGGAAGCCATGGGAGTGATGGGAATGAATAGAAGGTCAATGATTTGAACAGTGTCGTAAAGTTTTTAAACTAGACTCCTCATAGGCGACTTCCAAGTAAGAATGATGTCTTTTAAAGAATGTGCTACTGTTTTCTGTTAGGCTGGAGCTGGAGAACCGCCTGGCAGCGCTGGAACAGCAGAGAGTGCTGCAGGCCGCTTCAGATCAGGCGCTGAGGGACGAGTGGGAGGAGCGTCTCCGCAGCGCTCAGCAAGGCGAAGAGTCGGCCCGCCGAGAACTGCAGAACCTGAGGTGAACTTCCTGCTGAAAGACGCTGAGTCCTGAGAGCCGCTCTGTGGCATCATCTGAGCTCTTAGGAGAAAGTGTGAACCTAAAAGTCACCAGGACTATTTCATGTATGAGCCATGCACAGAAAAGCATCTGTTTTCTTTGAAGCTTCTCTGGCAGTGTCTGTTCTCATGTTGTAGATAAATAAGAGCTTTTCAGGATGGAAGCTGAATACTTTGTGTGGTTGATATTTTAGAAGTAAACTACAGCAGCAGAGCACACAGCTTGAGGAGCTAGAGAGACAGAAAGCAGAGGTTGCTGATCTGCAGCGGGTAGGTCTAAAGTAATTCTTACTAACTTAGATTTTCTTTTTTTTTTTTGCCATAAATGAATGTGTGGCTATCATTTGTTTGACATAACAGCAGAACCAGGAGCTTGGTGTCCAGCTGGGGACGCTGTCGCACTCTGAAAGTGACCTGATGGAGGCGAACCAGCGACTGAGAGAAACCCTGGACAGAGTCCGGGAGGAGCTGAGGGTGGCCCGGTCCCAGGCGGAGAGGAGCCAGCATGAGGCAGAGAGGTGCGGCTGCTCACTTCTTCAGGCCAATATTTTATATACAGCAGAGGTTTCTCCTTATCTCCCCTAAAACGGGGCCTTCCACTCTTTCTGTGCAGGTTGGTGGAGGACCGTCGGGTGGAGTGGTTGGAGGAGAAACACAAGCTGCAGGAGCGAGAGGCGGAGCTGCAGCAGAAATACTCTCAGGTCAAAGAGAAGCTGCAGAGAGCAGCAGCTGCTCAGAAGAAGGTAGAGACACCCACACATGTAATATCCTTACACCCACGGGGTTTAAAAGCTCCACGACACTTGTTTAAATGGAAGCTGCAGTTGATGTTCGTGTCGTTTAGAGAAAAAATCAGATGGAGAACAAAGAGAAGAAGCAGCAGGATAAGATCCAACTGCTGGAGGCCAAGATCGAGGAGCTGGAGCTGGAAGCTGCAGCTGCTAAAAAGTAAACGTCAGCTTGTTTCCATGTATAACTGAAATGTACCAACCTGCCTGCTGTTGCTGTGCCTCTTATCCTGAAGCATATTCCAGATTATTGGGGTTTTGTTCTGGAAAAATCCAACAAATTGAAATTTACAGCGACAGGAAACGATATAGGAATCAACTGGTCTTCTGCATTAATTTGCCATAAAATGAGATCTGATTATGTTCTAAGTAACAATAAGACACGAATATAATATGTTTATGCTGCTAAAACACAAAAAAGTAAGTGATCCTTCAGACTACCAATTTCAGCAAAAGCTAATGGGAGTCACTACGTTGCACATCTGGACTCCAGTTGATTACATTAGTTTGGAGGTGTGATTTAGAGCTACTTTTATTGATGAAATACATTCATGCCTTTCAAATGAGCTGTTTCTAAGAATCATCTGTTGATGTGATACATGTTTTGCAAGGAGATTTTTGAGGACTTACAATCAAGAGCAGATGAGATGCAAAGTTATCTGTCTATAAATGAAGCCAGTTTAGTCACTCTCCTCATGACTGCTCAAGGGTTACGCACACATCTGATCTGCTCTCACTTCATGAATGAGACACACTGTGTGTATTTTTACTTTTAGCGAAAGAGCACCATGGCAGTCCACAACGCTACTGGGGAAATGTTTTGTGGACTGATGAAACAAAAGCTGAATTGTTTGTGGAAAATGCAAAAATGATACGGCTTGGTAACATTGAAACAACATCTCCATGGTGAAGCATGGTGGAGACAGCGTCATGATGTGGGCCTGGGGAAAATTAACCAAAGTTAAACAAAATATCCTGCAGGATAATATCAGTGATTGTCTGCCAGCTAAAGAGGTCGAAGCTGGGCATTGAGGTAGATCCACACATTTCCAGTCAGAGCTCCAGTCAGATCCAGTCAGGACTCCAGGACTTGCTTTACTGTTTCCTCCAGCATGTATGGCTGTATTCAATAAAGAAATAAGAATTTACATTAGCTTGTTTATCACTTTAAGCACATTGTATTTGTCTATTGTGTCTTCAATGTCGGTCAAATCACATTTTATGCCAAATTATCGCAGAAAACCAGTTAATTCAAGGTCTTGTGCTTTTTCTTGCGACTGTAAATTGCTCATTAATGTTTGTTCTCATTAGTATAAGAAGCAACTACTCAGCTCATAGTAAAACTTCAGGACTCATCTGAACTCTCGTCCAGGCGTCCAGCTTTCTCAGAGGAACAAGGACAGCTCCTCAGACGCTTGAAGGAGATGCAGCGACGACACAACGAGTTTCGACGGCTCCTGCTTGGGGTCCACGGTCCCTTCAGTGGAGGCCCTGCTCTCCTAACCTCCTCTCCCACTCCCTTCCCCCTCCTCGGGTCTGACGGGCTGTTGTCTAACGAGCCGGTGAGCATGACAAACGCTCTCACATACTGTTTTTTCTTTGCTGAATATTCTACCATACCCCAGTGTCAGTGTGTGTGTAACCATTGCTCTCCAGAAAGGTCAAAATATTTCTAACAACGTGTTGGTAGGATCTTACGTGGCCGACACCATCACAGATGCATTCGTCTGCACATGTTTTTCTTAATTAGCTCTAACTAACTTTACAGTATTGAAGTGGGGAGTTACAGAAACAATATGCTGGGGTGGACTTCCAGTCATTCAGGTCTCGGTAACTGGGTAACAAAGCCTGGATGGAAGCCAAAACATCTTCTAGAACCAGGAAAAAGTGGTCCAGGCACTACGTCACGGTCCAATTTTAAAACGACTGATTAAACGGTTGAATAAGCGCAGACACGCTCGAGCGCGATCATTCAAATCAGGTTACGAGAAAATCCGTCATGCAAATGACAAATTCTTCCTTGTTTTGGCTTGACTAGCACACGTACATCACTGCAGTTTTTTTTAAACAGCTTAATACTTCACTTGCTGTAAATCAATAAATGTGGATAAACTCAAATTTTTTACAAACGTGACATAAAAAGACAAAGTATTTTCTCTCCCTCGCTGAGATTAAATCAGACTAAACTTTTCCTGTTTGGGTCAGTTAGGATTACCAAAATTATTTCTGTTTGCTAAATGCCAGAATGATATATATATTTTTTATTGTTTCTTTAAAGTCAGACATTTACAAACAAGATAGTTTAGGCCATAATGACCATCTTAACATCTGGAGGAAAGAAAGAGGAGCTCTTCCCAGCTGTGAAGTACAGGGGTGGCACCATCATCCTGAGGGGTGTTTTCTGCAGAAGGGACTGGAACATTTCACAGAATACGTGACATCATGAAGGAAGAACAATATGTAGAAATAAGGAGACAACATTTCAAGACATCAGCCAGGAAATTTGGACACAAATGGATCTTCTGAGAGGACAAAGACTCTAAACATAAAAGACAACAAAGTCCACGTTTTGTCCTGATCTCAGTCCTATAGATCATTTGCAGACAGAGCTGAAGAAGCATGTGTGAGCAAGGCAGCCTACAAAGCTGACCCAGTCCCACCAGTCCCACCAGTTCTGCCTGGACAAATGGACCAAAAGTCCAGCAAATGATTGTGAGAAGCTTCTGGATGGAAACCCAAAACATTTGACCCGAGAAATACAGTTTCAAGGCAATTCTACCAAAAACTAAGGAAAATTATGTAAACTTCTGACTAAGAAAAATAAGGTTTTGCGTCTTTTTATACAAAGTATGCAAACTTATGGTTTGGACCGTTTCAGCTTTATGCAAGTTCCTGCTTTTGCAGAATTTAAAAGTATGTAAAAGCCAATGAGATCAAATTGGAGCGCATCTTTCCACAGATGTTACAGAATATCAGCCTGCAGATGTTTACGGTGTAGAAAAAGAAGTCCTTCACACGCAGGACATTGGTCAGGGTGCAGTGGAGCTTCATTTTGATGCAGTTAAAGCCTGAGGCCACATTTGACAAACACACAAGAGCCTCAGCAGTGTGAAGTAGTGTCACACCTCCCATCTGTGGCTGTTAAAGAGTATTATTATTATTATAAAAGTGAAAGTAGCAGAGCAGCAGCCCTCAACTTGATGAAACTGTGAAGTTCCTCATTAACCCAGTAGCTGTCATGAACACGCCCACATATTTGCACAGGAAAGGTGTGACAGGCACTGATGAAGTGAGAGTTGAATCTCGTGTGGAACAGAGATGACTTGAGGCATCTGGTCTTTCTGCTGCAGGAGGCCGAGTTCTCTCTGCTGCGTCGACGGCTGGAGAATCTGGAAAGCGCTCAGCAGCAGCAGCTGGAGGAACTGGGATCTCTGGTGCAAAAGGATCGGGAGACGACTCCTCATCCCGACCTCTGACTTCCACATCCCACGTCCCAGTGCGCTCGCAGTACAATCACAGAGGGTTTTAAAGTCAAGTTCACCAAAGGTGTTTTATGAAAATAGAGACATTTATTGTAAAATTTTCTTTAAAAAAAATAATGTGAATGATTTTTCTTCCTCAGTTTACATGTATCACTTTTTTGTTTTTTCCAATTGTGAACTTCTCAGGGTTTCATTTTATATTGATACTTTTGTTTACATGTGTTCTTGAGCCATTGTGGGGAAAAGCATTCATAAAAAAAAATTATATATATATATATAAAGGACACAACTGTAAATTACACATTGATTGTATAGACTGTAAATATATTTTCACTTGAAATGTACAGAAACATTATATGAATCAGTTCTGACTCGTGTGTATGTGGATCTTTAATGTAATTAACCATCCATCCATTAACTTCTGCTTATCTGGCAGCAGCTTAAGCAGAGAGGCTAATATTGTTAATGTCATTAACACAGTTAATGGTGTTTTTCATCCTTTTACTGAAAATATACTTTGAAGCAGAGTATTTACCCATCTGTCTATCTGGATAGATGGTTTGTAGGCAGACTAGCAACCCACTCTAAACACGGCTCAGGTTTCTAGCGCTTTTCTGGTGATGGAGCTGAAAATCTTTCTCACTCTCAGTTCCTCTGAGCCTGTTGAACGTCAGCTCCTCTTCAGTCTTACTCCTGACAGATTTCTTTCCTCTCATTGTGTCATAGTTCAGAAAAGTCATGACTCAGTTCCAGGAGCAGCTTTTCAGGCTGTCAAATGAGTCTTTAACATGCTGCAGCTGCTCCGTCAGCTCAGCGGGGGCGCCGTTCTGCTCCAGCTTCTCTTTGATCTGTAAAAAGAAGAACTGCCAACATTTAGGTCTAAAGAGTCCTGATAAGGTGCTGTCAATCAGTTCTAGAAATCTGTCTCTGTGGACAGCTGATGTGAGAAACTTTACAGGACTGTAAAGGACTTTTCATTTATTTTGGACACCGAACAGATGAACAGGAAACACTGATAAGGCAGAAGGAACTGAGTGTTTCCTCTGGTTTTTAATGCTCCTTTCAGTTTCACAACTGAAGTTACTGTTGGTTGTCTGAATGTATCTTAGTGCAAAAAACTGGCAGCTAAGCGAGGACCAGGCTGGTTCATGTCACAGACCTTCAGCTACAGCACACACACACAACACTCACGACATGGTAACAATGCAAAGATGTCACCTGGGGCCACAGTCTGATCAATGGATTTATGTCCCAGAAATGACGCTTTATTGAACATCAATATGCACAGAAAAATTCAAAGGAAGCACTGACCTGTGGGAAGTATTCCAGGATGAACTTGTAGAGCTCTCTGAGGGCCGCTGCTTCATTGAACTTGTGCTCGTGTTTCTAAAAATGAAAACAGTCACTGGTTTATGACTGGGACTCCTGGTGCTACACGGCCTGCTGGAAGGTTGCATGTTCTCATCTCAGCCATGAATGTCAGGACGATGTTGGGCTTTCAGTGACTGGTTTTTCTTCTCAAGAATCATCCTGCATTATTTTTAATATAATAAAGCAATAATGGAAGACGGGTGCAAAGGTTATAGTTGGAGCTTCCAAGAATAAATATGCTGACAAGAGGAAACCAGTTCAAAATGTCTCTGCTCTCTACCAGTATGATGATCTGGGCTGTTTTTTCTTGAATGAGGACTAATAACTAAGTAGGAACCGTCAGAAATCTTGATCAGCTGAAACTGGGACAGGGTTTGGAGCTAAAACAAGGCTTGTAAACAGGTTTATTACAGGCTATCGTGACAGAGTACGAGCTTCCGTTATGCCACATGTGAAGGATTAGAAGAATGACCAGGCTCAGATGAGTCTGATCAGCACTGAGGAGGACCAGCTCCTGCGAACTTATAAACATATATCTGTAGCTTTGTTGACATGCGTATATTAACTTCACATCTGGCAAAACGGATTCATCAAAGTGATGTTTCAAAGCCTTAAAAAGTCACTTTTCCGTGACTGTCGCGCCCTGGCGGACCACTGACGTCCAACGACATCATGTCACACCTCACAATACCTCACTGATTGGATAACCCATCGATGACCCCGCCCCCTTCACACCCCCAACCCCCCACCCCACGTTTGTTCTCACATCTTAAGATACGACAAACCCTACAAGTATCACAACTCCTTTTGACAAACAGTTTGCAGGAAATGTGTCAAGAGCCAGAGCGCATGCTCGCAGCGCTGCCACGTGAGCAGGCGGATCTGAGAAAGTGTAAACGGCGAGTTGAAGTTGCAAGAAAACAAATGCACAAGTACACGTTGAATAATTAAACTGTCCACATTAATTTCATTCGGAATTTTTTTGTGTGTGTGTGAGTGACTTCATATATTCAGATTGAGTTCATGAGAATGTTTCTTTTACGAGTTCTCACACTTTCTGTCTTCACACAAGTTTAGATTTTTGTCATACAACTTCTTACATTCAAGCTGGTGCATTTTGACACATATCTACCTTCATACATTCGGCCTGCATAGGAACAAAGTGAGTTTATCTGCTTTGCTGGTAGGATGCTGGATTAATTTCAGCTTGGAGATCCACTGGTTCTGTTCAGGCTTCGTGGGATCGTGTTGCCAGAACAGCTTATTGACAGACTGGGGTGGCATCTGCAGGGGTGCAGACGGTACCAGTCTGCTGTGGTGAAGAGAGCCTAATCAAAATGAAAAATGCCTGAATAAGAGGGTGAGATGTTCAGTCATCCAAGAGGGACTCGTGACTAGAACAACTGCTCCTTCACTTCAAGAGGAGCCAGTTTAGGTGGTTTTGGTGCCTCCTGTAGCTTGAAAGGGGACTTTTGTACTGTATTCCTGTGTTTATACCAAAGCATCACACAGACATTTAGATCTGTTAGCTTTTGAAAAATTAAAAAGCTTTAATTTGTCTCCTTTAAGCTCTTCTAAGAGATTTAACCCAAGTTAACACGTATAGTCGAACTAAAATATGCAAGCTGTGCCAAGTTAGCAACAGATTTATTTCAGTTGGACCAGCTCCAACAAGACCGCATACACAACCGCAGTTCTGCCAGAAACTTAACGGCAACCTAAAGCATCTGGCGGCATTTGATCTTTTTGACCTTTGTATAGAATTACCACATGCGCTAAAACTTGTGCACCAAATACATTTATGTCTCTGTGAAATCATGCGCACACATTCTGCCTCAGAGAAAGAAAAGTTAAGAGAACTCAGAGAAAAGCCCAGGATTGTGTCGGCATTCATGTCCTCAGTGAGTATGTGTTTAAACTTCCTGCTGGAATATCTTATTTTGATTTGTGCAAGAACGGACTTTACCTTTGACTCTCCTCGCAGGAAGTCCTTGAACTCAGCGTTTGTGATTGGTGACAGGTCTCTGATATGTTTGTAGTAAGACTTCACTTCCTGTTTGAACTTTGGAACGTCTCTGTTATAGAGTAGCTTGTTGGTCGGCGTGTGCTGAAACATGTTAAAATGTGTTTATTGGAAAGGTTTATAACCAGTTAAAGGTGCCTCTTGTGCTTCTGCTGAGGACATTTGTGCTGTATTTTACCTTCCCCAGCTGGATATCGCTCAGAGAAAAGGAGTCCATGAAGGCCTGAGCGATGACAGACAGGCAGCCATCCATATGTGGAGTCTTCTCCATGTCGAAAACAAACTGGGGGTTTTTCAGAATGTTAATCCAGAAGCGCAGCGGCAAACTGGAAACAAGAACAGGCTTTCATGTATAAGTTCTTAAACTGCCACTTCTCTTGCATTTGCTTTCACTTTTCAAATTTAAGTCCTCCACGCAGCCCTCAGTCGCCCAGTTGTACCTGTTGGTCTTCCAGATGTGCCGGACATCTGGGTCTGTGATCTTCATGTTGTCTGCCTGAGTGTCCAAGAAGTCGAAGAAGTATTTGACAGCAAGTGGAGCTCTGCTCTGTGTGAACCCCCAGATGGACCTGAAGAGGTTCTCCACAAATGAGTGCACTGCCACCTTTGAGAAAACCAAAAAAAAAAAAGCTTAAGTTTCATATTTTTCTCTGAATTTTTATTCACCAGGCAAGAA
Organism: Arrhamphus sclerolepis; assembly: GCA_037176975.1. Classification (NCBI taxonomy): domain Eukaryota; kingdom Metazoa; phylum Chordata; class Actinopteri; order Beloniformes; family Hemiramphidae; genus Arrhamphus; species Arrhamphus sclerolepis. The sequence continues at coordinate 19,072 of JBAMYA010066842.1, forward strand.
TGATCTAGACTTTAACTCTCAGTAGAAGTCTCTGCACTGATGGCTGTTTACTTCCTGTTTGTAAAAAAGGGAAGATCAAAGTGTGCTTTCCAGCGGCTTTGGTTATATTTTTTGCTCTTAAAACTGAGTGCTTCTCAAAAGCAGCAAGGCTCAAAATGTCGCTGATGCTGCACATGATTAATGCTGCTGCTGGTGGTAAAGGTGACCAGGCTCTGGTATCGGGTCTGCTCGTTTCCTCTTACCTTGGTGGAGAGCAGCTTTGTGAGGTGCACCTCTTTCAGCTTTAACTTCTTCCCTTCAAGGTTGGTCCTTTGGTCCCTGTCTTCATCAGGATCAATCTACATCAGAACGCCAAGTCGGTAAGTTAGTTTCCTTAAACATAGTGATGTTTGCATGAAAGTGTGACAATTAGAATGTCCACTCAGTGTTTGTTAGGATAGAGGTGAAGGTCTGATTGACAACAGAAACCATTGCTTTTTTTAATTTTAATTTCTTTTTTTTTTTTACTTTTAGGCCACCTTAGTCTAAAAATACAGGATGTCGTTGAAGTGACAGATCCAGAGCAGAGTAGAATTATCCAGCTTTCCCATCTTTATCTTCACTCCATCATTGTGTATCTGTAACATCTGGAAGTGGCCAGAACAAAGCTGAAACACATTCTCTCATATAGCTGGTGTGTGTTTGCAGGTTCATTCACGGTCAATAGCTATTCCTTGAGTTTACTCCACCCCCTAAAAACCTCTTGCTATGATTGAAGCAGTAACGATTCGGTGAACAGAGGTATTTATCTGCATCTCTGTGGTATGCTGACTAAAACACATGTGAGACATTTCATTAATTTCTTTGGAAACTGTATCATCCTTCGAACCAGAGGCATCACATGTCTCCTTTAATAGTTGATTTGATGTTGACTAAAAGAGAAGCAGTGCCTTACCAAATGGAAGTATTTCCCAGAAAAGTTCTCGTCATCTAGAGGAAGAAAACAATGATAAACTGTTATAACATGGAATTCTCATGACATATGGAAGACCAGCAGGAACGGCTCTCTTTATATCTGCATTACATCTTCAATATATCATCATTCTCTCTTTTAAGCATTTAGTCTGCTTATAATTAACGAAGCAGCGACAGGAGAAAGGTCTAATAGCCGTTTTTCAGGTGTGAGAGTCCTCTTCAGGAGAGCTGCAGAGCTTATCACCTTCATCTTTTAACAAAGATCAGTCATCATCATTTGACACTAAGGTCATGAAATATGGTTCAATCCTAAAACTGGTTGAAGCTTATTTTGTCACATCGTCATCCCAAGATCAAGAATGAACCACTAATATATTATCAGATTCTCTGACATGTTGGTGTCTGAGTTTGAATTCTACCTCTTAGACTCCCCTGTGGGCTCAGAGGAGGATGGGTCTTCGTTGAAAGCACTTTGATTGTTCCTCCATCATTAACCTATAAAGAACAAACGGGTTCACAAAAGTTAATTTAGTCACTTGCCTCAAAATTGAATATTCTAATGGTATTAAAATGAAGGAACAAATGGTTTCAAAATTTGTTGACAAAGATCACACAGTATAATTAATATATTCATTTTTTGTTGCAGCTTTAACTCTGTGTGTTTGTTGTGATAAAAATAACAGCGCTCGTCAGCAGAAAAGTGTAAAAGTTTTCTTACTGGCTGACTCATGATATTTCTGTCAGTGTTGTTGTTGAAGGCCAGCAAAAAAAAACAAAAAAAAAACTTTCTTGTGAAATAGGTGTGGCATCTGTCATGTAACTATTTCAACTGGTACAGAATGTACCAAACCAACCACAACAAGAGAGTGGGAGGGCTTTACGCAAAGCCTCCTAAAGGAGCGTCCAAGAGCCACTAAAACATCCAAGATGGCTGACACGCTTCAGTTCTCTGCTTGGTGCTATGCGTATCCTTTGCTGTCCAGAGAGTTTGTTCTGCGACTGACTGAACTGTTTGCTGGTAAGTGACGTTAAATCCAGAAGAACTGGACACGTTCTTTTTTATTAACCCTAAAGCAAAGACCTAGGACGGCTGGCCAGGCTACAAGCTGAGGAGGCCCCTCTGAGCTAAAAACTGCAAAAGTCAGTTTAATGGCAGTACAGTTGTTCGGTGGTTAGCACTGACGTTCAGATGGTCTTCCTGTGTGCAGTTTACATGTTCTCCTTGTATCTGCGTAGGTGTCCCCAGGGGACCCCAGCCTCCTCCCACCCCAAAGACATGCTGTTTAGGCTAATTAGTAGCACAAAGTTAAAGCCGCTATGTGGTTTTGGGAGCTAGTGGTGGGAAGCTGCCCAGTGATGCATGAAAGAGTGAAGTCTCTCCACCACAGATGACTGAAAACAGCTGCACTTTTGGTAAATTTCTTCACAGTTTGACCCAGTGGAGCCTTCACGGTTTATAAAGTAGAAAAACACATTTCAGGAACAACAGTTCAGTTAAACAGTCAAATAAATAAGGATTCATAACTTGAGTATGCTTCAACAAGTTAAACATGCTCGAGATGATGGTTTTAAAACAATAATGTCTTTCATGAAGTTTATCTACCTAACTGCACTCAAAATAAACATTGATTTAAGTATACATTTTGGATTTTCAGTTTGAAAGTGCGCTGAGTCTTAAATGAGGCTCCATAAAACCTCATTTCATTGATAACTACCCAACAGCCATCATCACCTGAGCAACAGAAGTCTCTCCTCTGTCTCTGCATACTGACCTCTGACCTCTGACTCACCCTCAGCATCAACCTCCTCTGAGAGATGGAGGTGGATTAAGATTGTTTTTCTACTGACAGCTGGAATAATGGAGGTTTCCTCTTGTTAAAAGGGCTGTTTTACTCTCTACTGTCGCCCACTGCACATGCAAGCTCAGCATGTGTGACTGATTAAAAGTGATCAATCATTCAGTCTTTTGTTGTTGTTTTTTAAGTTGGACCAACAACGGATTATGATGCAGTGGTGTAGTTTAATAGGAATATAATGACTTTTTCTGTAAAGTCCCTTCAGATGACTTTTATTGTGCTGAACTTAATTTAAACTCCTTTTTTGCTTTCACAGCTTCATTTCTCTAATTTCCTGCTTTGTTGTTATGATAGAAGTCCTTCTCTTCATTCACTATTTAGCTATTTAACATCTGCAGCATTTGCACAAATAGTTGCATTGATCATCAGAGCTGCAGGCAAACAGTGTCTTTCTTGATGCTTTGCCCTTTTCTACATGAATGTTTGCACTGGCAGTGGTAAAACCAGTATCAAAGCTTGTCTGTGTCTGCACAGCGATAAGTCTTGGCCACAATAATAACTGTAACACACAGCAGCACTGGAAGTATTGTTGCTCGGTTGTCATGTCTAACAAAGTTATATAATCAGACCAGTGCAGTCCAGGTCACCAGTGTGTGATATAGCACAAGTTAAAGAGTCTCTCTTTCCTACACAGCATGGGATGATAAGCCATAATCCAATTATGAAGCTTTTAGAAAGCACTCTCTCCACTAGTTTGTTTTTCCTTCATGTAAAAACGCTTTGCTCTTACTAACTGTAAAGACAAAGTGAAACAGAGAGGAACTCTCATTTCCTGTCCCTGGCTCAAATTTGATTTGTTCTTGCCAATGCGGAAGTCTTTGCGGGGCGACAGACTTCAAAGTAGTGAAAGGGGAAGTAAAACTCTGGGTGAACAGCCACCACCTAATTTCACTGACAACACCTTCTTGATGGTTTCTAATCGGGTCTCAAGCATGTAAAAGTGGGCAGCCTTTTGCTGTAATATTGATTCAATCACCTATTTCATGCAAATGTTTCTCAGTGTCTCTCTTACTCTGAGAGAGAGAGAGAGAGAGAGAGAGGGAGGTGTTTGTGGACTGAACTCACTTGTGCAGTGGGTGTTTGTGTTTCACCTCAGTTCAACGGGGTGCAGCCCTCACAGCAATACCACAAAGAAACAACCAGGGTTGCTACATGATCACCAAAGTGTTAAATATGTAGAGGAACAGCTGTGTTTCGCACCTTGTAGTGTTTTAGTGTGTTCAGCATCGTCACTTCACCAGTAACCTCAGAAGTGGCATCTACTTCCTGAAGAGGAATGAACGACCTGTCTTTCTCGTACTCTGGTGGAGAAAAAGGGGAAAAAGCCATCGGTCAAATAGCATTAACCGCCCTTTTTCTTTTTTTTTTTTGCTACATCAAACACTTAAAGATGTGTTTGTGTCAACTTTCAAAGAGTCAAGATCATACATCTAAATCTGATTTATGAGGTTTGGTTCCCTAAATAAACCACAGAATGTGCTTCACAAACTTTGTGGTAGAGACACCAGAGCTATCTCAGATCCCCTTGGAGACAGAAAATCATTTTTTGTTGTTGTTGATGATTAACCACAGGTGAGTCACTCACCAATGCAAACTTCCGTGAGGGAAGACTGGAAGGGAAAACCAAACTTGGCTTTGAAGGTGGTGAGGATCTTCTCTTTCAGCTGCTCCACGGTGTCGCAGGTGAGGGCGCCCACCTCCAGCGGCTCGCTCACTTCACCATCGCTGCCCACCGCAAACTGCACCTTCAGCTTCTGCAAACACGGGTGCACAGACGTTTGCTTCTTACCGTTAGTACTGATGCACATGTGCCATCAGCCCAGCCTTTAAGATGATTTCCTGTGTGTCACACTTCATCCATTTTTTCCATGTGCAAAGATTTGTATCTCCTCTTCTAATCTAATGTTGATTGTTTTTGTGTTAAATCTGATTGCCCCCCGGGTATGCCATTATTTAATAATAACATCAATTCTACATATCGCAGAAAGGAAGAAAGGCCTCCACATTTAGGCAGTTTACTCGGTGGGATTCAGCCCGTTTAGTGTAGCGGGACTGATCCTCCAGCCAAAAAGGGCACGTATTGATCACAAGAACTTCTTCAGCTTCTTCTGTACTCTGATAGGGTATGCTGTTGTGCTCTTTCTGTCAAAATGGTTCTTAAGTGTCCAGTTTTACTGCCCAGTTTTTGAAGGGTCTTGTTTACCTTATGACATTGACATAATGTTTATCAATCTGCTCAACAGCAAACTCTATAGGATGCACTGGAGAGAGGAGTGCTTGATTTAAAGATGGAGAGGGTGTTCACCTCTCACGTGGGGTTGGGGAGGGTACAGGAAGTAGATCCTCACTAGCTGGAGGCTTTGTCTGCCATTGTTCTTTTTGATTTTCTTGACCTCTACCCTAGGGACAAAGAGTGTCAGGAAAGCAGTCAGGAACAATTAATTCCTGAAGGTTTACGTAATGCCATTTAGGGTTTTGTAGTGATAAGTTGGGAGCTCATTTAAAATTGAAATTTTGGTCTTGATGGTCAATTTTAAAAAAAAGGGGAAAACAAGTTTCTATTTCTTTGAGTTTTCAAGCAGCAGATTTCTGACTTTTTATTTTTTATGGGACATCATGTATATCTCATGCTCCTCCTGTGTATGCCAAATGTAAATTCCTGCACTATCCTACCTGCTCTCCATTTTTATCAAAACTTGTGAGGTTTTCCATTTTACTGCTCAGGTTTTGAGGAGGTCTTTGTGCAAGCATTTCTCATTTGCTAATAATCTCTCTCGCTCTCACACAACCTCGGGCTACATAGAATGTTTTACCAAGGATGCACTTAAGCTTGTGTCGCCCGGTTCTTGATGGGACTCTCACACATTTGTCTGGTCTGGCAGTTTTGCAGACCTGAGCATCTCTTGAATAATACTTTGTTTGAAAGTCTATTTGAATTCCAATGAAATTTGGAGAAAACACGCTTCTCATGTTTGTTGTCTGACAGTAATTGATTTGTTTATTACTATACTGTGTCTATACTGGCCTCGTGAAGCACTAATCAGTTTTTATATAGTGGTATCAATTACCTAGTTTAGGAAGCTAATGTATTATTATCTTTAAGGTTACTTTATACTCTTATACTTTAAGTAGGTTTTGGAGCACATGCTTTTTTACTTGAATAAAAGGTTAAGCTGATACTTCAACTTTTACCAGTCTTTTAAAAGGCCAGTATCTATACTTCTACTAAAGTAACAGATGTGTGTACTTTTGACACCTCTGAAATGCTGTGAGGAGAAAACAGAACCAACAAGTGAGATCATAAATCTGCATCTGGAACATTAACGCACCACATTTGATATAATCAAACAGTGTTTCAGCACTCTTTACACCCACTGACTGGCACAGCCAGAGGACTGGTGATTTGAGGTTGTTTTGTATCTACATGACCTGTCAAAGGTGAGGTCATCAGTCACATGGTCGACTACTTCAACTTACTTCTGCTAAAGGTGGATCTACAAGCTACTGAATGCTTCCAGCATGGCTGTTTTGGCTTCATTTTTATCAGTTAAATAATGACACAGTTAAAACATACTCTGTTATCTGTCTCTGCATAATTATTTGCTACAATCTGGGTATTTTATAATGCTTAAAATAAAAAGAAGAAAAGATTTAAAGGGCTCATGATATAAGTCCGCTAGTAGATTTGCATGTAAATCACCTTCTTTCTAAAAATCTAAACGCTGCATTAACTCAACACATAGTTTATTAATCAGCATAAACCCATCCAGGAGCCCCCTAAATAAGGATTTCTAAAGACTGAGACTGTCTCATGGCCTTTGGGGTAGCAGCATGTCTACAACGCTGTCTGAAATGCTCCAGGACCTGATGTCAGAGCAAAACCACTGCTGCAACACCCCACAGCGCTGATGCTGGATGCAGTAAATAAACATTACAGTATATTGACTCTCTGGTCTGAGAAACTTCTATCAGTGACAGCTCTTACATCCAGGAAGAGGTTACTGGTCCGAAAGTAAACTCAAAGATAAGGTTACAATATTAATTTAATGTGTTATATGTTGTGGCAGCTCGGGCATGTATTGGATGAATTTGGAATTTACAGCACATTTATTTCCTTAAACTGAAAGCTTCACCAGCAAAACCTTGCAGTGCTTTTAGGGCTTTTATTTTATCTTTTCTAATGCAGCCCATCAGTACTGGTTGCATAAAACCTCTAGAATCATTTAATGAGTGGCTTTGTAACTTCAGTAACTTCTTCTGGGGTTTCTATAGCAGGGAGCTGCTGCTTGCATGACCAAGTCGCTGTCATCGTATCAAAGGCATTTAATCAACCCACTGAGAGTTTAAGAAACACAGTCTGAAGCTTAAATTACCTGAACACAGACACAGACTGCTGAGTTGGTGCTAGGATCCATTTGTGGCATCTGCTTGTACAGTATTGTCATGTGCAGCTCTGACAGCTCCACTCCTGGAGATTCTCTCCTCCAATCAACCTCTGCCTCACTCTAATGTTGTC
>JBAMYA010066885.1:0-26390 GCA_037176975.1 Arrhamphus sclerolepis
CATGGTAGGACCCAACATCACCATGGTAGGACCCAACATCACCATGGTAGGACCCAACGTCACCATGGTAGGACCCAGCATCACCATGGTAGGACCCAGCAACACCATGGTATAATCAAACATCACCATGGTAGGACCCAGCAATCACTGTTGTTGAATCCAACATCATCCTTGGTAGGACCCAACATCGCTATTGTAGAACCCAACACCACTATCATAGAATCCAGCAACACTATGGTAGAATCCAACATCACCATGGTAGGGGACCCAGTATCACCATTGTAAAACTGAACACCACCATGACAGGACCCAACATCAACATGGTAGGACCCAGGATCACCATGGCAGGACCCAGCAACACCATGGTAGAATCCAACATCACCATGGTAGAATCCAACATCACCATGGTAGAATCCAACACCACTATGGTAGGACCAAACATAATCATGGTAAGACCCAGCAACACCATGGTATAATCCAACATCACCATGGGAGGACCCAACATCACCATGATAGGACCCAACAGCAACATGGTAGGACCCAGGATCACCATGGCAGGACCCAGCAACACCATGGTAGAATCCGACATCACCATGGTAGAATCCAACATCACCATGGTAGAATCCAACACCACCATGGTAGGGCCAAACATCATCATGGTAGGACCCAGCAACACCATGGTAGAATCCAACATCACCATGGTAGAATCCAACATCACCATGGTAGAATCGAACACCACCATGGTAGGGCCAAACATCAACATGGTAGGACCCAACACCACCATGGTAGGGCCTAACATCACCATCATCGACTGTATATAACTATGGACGAATGCTGAAGTTACATCACCCATTGGTTCCTACACAGAGCTTTTAAGTCCTGTTTTCCTCAACTGTGCAACACCATGTTGCAAAGAAGCAGTACAAAGCTGTCAAAGGCAACGGCAGAGCAACCAGCACCTAATGGTCAGTAGAGGAACTGCAACTTTAAATGTAGCGAGCGCATATGCCTCCTATGCCAAGATTGGAAGTTGATTCCATAATAGAGGAGCCTGATAGCTAAAGGCTCTGCCACCCTTTGTAGACTTTCAGACTCTTGGATATATCTGAATTTAGAATCAGGAAATTTCCAGTCATCCAGGTCTTCACACCTTTAGTGCATGCATAACAACGCTATTTGATTAGCTTCATTTGGTCTCAAGGATAAATACAGCTCAGTATCATCTGCATAACCTTGAAAATTGATGTTGTGCTTTCTAAAAGGAAGCATGTATAAGGAGAAAAGTGTTGGTCCCAAACAGAACCATGTGGTACTCAAAAGCTGACCCTAGTACATCTGAGCAATCATTATTTACATGGACAAATTGAAACTGGTCTGATAAATATGACTTGAACAGTTTTAAAGTCCAACAACCTGCTCTAATCTATTTATAAGAATCTTGTGGTCAGTGGTCTCAAATGCTGCACTGAGATCCAAGAGGACAAGACCAGAGACCAGAGATCCACTATCAGAAGCCGTGAGAAGGTTGTATGATCAGGTTTAAAACCTGACTGAAGCTCATCATTTATATTGTTTCAACACAAATTATCATTCAGCTGATTAAAAAAAAAATTCTCAAGAATTTTTGAAATCAAAGGAATCTTTGAAATCTGCCTGTAGCTGGCTATAGATGGACAGATGCTTTAAGGCAGTATTGACAGATGTTTTAGGGCGGCATGTGGTTTTATTGTTTTAACATATTATCATGTTTCGTCTTCAGCTCAGAGACTGTCTGGAGCCTGAAGTTTATGAACTTTTTCATAAGAAGCTGACGGAGCAGGCTCTCATCAAGGACCCCAAGTTCCTCTGGTGCTGCCACGTGAGTCACTTTAGCTGCAGCAGAAACGCATGCACGTATGTCCACAGCTGAGCGTTTATTCAAGTGATCAGTCCGAGTTAAATCAGACGAAGATGTCTTTCTGTCCTCAGTGCTCATACGGCTTCATCTACGACGGAGACCAGCTGAAGGTCGCCTGTTTTCAGTGTCGGAACAGTTTCTGTGCTCAGTGTAAAAAACCTGTGAGTGTCTCATTTACAGTTTTTCTGAGGGTTCTTCGATTATCTGCTTCAAATTAATTATCAGCATTTATCTTCCACTATTTATATTTATATTTTATCCAGGAAATCTTACATTCAGTCATTCACTGTCAATTACTGTACACCATGTAACTTTATTCTCCTTATCATCATTTATTAAATGGAAAGAAAAAAAAATCATTTGGGAAATCCTAAGTACCCCCTTACTACTTTTATAGGATTCAATAGAAGCAACCAGGTGATCAGCAGGTGTACAGAATACAGTTTAATGAAAATCAAATGTTGACCTTACTTATAAAAAAATCTAAGTTTGTTTTTATTGTACAATTTTTTGTTGGAAAATATCAACATTTTTACATCAAATGACAACAGTTGTAAAATTGCAAATTTTGTATAATTTCAAATTTTTGTCCTAAAATCATGAATTTTTGTATTTAAAAAAGTTAATTTCACAAAAATCTCAAGTTTAGACAAAATGTGGTCTGGGGTGTGTTAACAAGAGGGAAAGACATCAGCCAACAATGATCTTTGTCTAATGATGAAAAGAATGCGGATCATTTTGTGTGTCAGTGGGAGCCCCAGCATGCAGGTCTGTCCTGTGAGCAGTACCAGTCATGGAAGAGAGAGAACGATCCAGAATACCAGAAACAGGGCCTGGCTGGATACCTGAGAGACAACGGCATCAGTGAGCACGAGCACACACACCCACATTTACAGATTTTAACCTCATTTAGATGATCCTGAACCAAAACCTGCAGAATTAGTATCGTAAAGCCGACTTTTGTCTCCTGTCCTTGTCCATCCATCTTTCCAGCCTGTCCTAACTGCCGTTTCCAGTATGCACTGTCTAAAGGAGGCTGCATGCATTTCTGCTGTTCCCAGTGTCGCTACCAGTTCTGCAGCGGCTGCAACAACCCTTTCCACACCGTGAGTCTGATCCACATCCCAGTCCGCCTCCCAGTCCAGCAGAGAACTGGGTTATAGTTTCAACCAGCATTTGTAATCAGAGGTGTGATGAAGGTTTCTAAAGGTGACCGTGTCCTCTGTCCTCACTCCAGACCTGTGCGGTGGACGAGTGCAGCGTGTCCGGCCTGCATGCCCATCACCCCAGAGACTGTCTGTTCTACCTGAGAGACTGGGAGCCATCCAGACTGCAAGCACTGTTGCAGGTGCTCATAGCAGCACAGTCATGTCATCTAGTGATGTCATCATACCATTACAGTGATGTCATTTGTCATCTACCAACATGACTCTATTAGTTTTACCATAGCTCTGTTAGCATTCCATTAACATAGCTCTGTTAGCATTCCGTGTGTTCTGGTAGCATAGCTCTATTACTGTTCCAGTAGCATAGCGCTGTTAGGGTTCTGTTAGCATAGCTCTCATAGCATAGCTCTGTTAGCATTCTGTTACATGGCTCTACTAGAGTTCCATTAACATAGTTTGTTAGAAATATAGATAGATAGATAGACAGATAGACAGATAGATAGATAGATAGAAGAATTTATTAATCCCTGAGGGGATAGCTCTATTGATTCATTCTGTGTTGTGTTTTCACATTTTTCTTTGTTGCAGCGTTTGTAGAGTTTTCCACCTGCAGGTCACCATGACAACTAAATGAGTTATTGTCTCTTTTCTCTGTGATTTGCAGAACAACGGAGTAGAATTCAACACTGAACCTCCTCCAGGAACGCAGACAGGTTGACGTTTGGCTCTTCGTATTTCATTCCTGTCTTTCTCATTTAGTCATGGTCTTCTACTCTTGTTGTCTCATCTTCCCATTGTCTCACCGTCTTCTCATCCTGGTGTCCAGGTCTGTGTGGGGTCATTGAGCAGAAGGATGAGGGGGCTCAGCAGTCTGATTCAGCCTGTGGAGCTCAAACCCAACCAGGACATGCAGCTCTCTGCGAGTAGGTGGTCCGTCCTCAGTGATGTCCTGCTGAGGGTTTCATTCTTAAACTCGACCAGAGTGCAGGTCCTCTTATCACACAATTCACGCAAAATGATGACTTTTTAACTTAATACTTCTTGTCGTATAAAAGTTGAGATTTTTGATATAAAATTCTGAATAATGTAAAATTGCAGTTTTCTGTCCTTAAATCAAGACATTTTCCTGTAAAAATCACAAATTTAGGTATCACAATGTTTTGTTCTAAAAAGCAAACTTTGTTTATAAAACCACAACTTTACTTCTTATGATCACAAAACTTTGTGAAATATTGAGTTTTACAAAATTGTAACGTTTCAACATAAGATTGACTATTTCACTTGTGCTGTTAAGTGTGCAAATTTCCCATTAAACAGTAGTTCTGTGGCGGCATTGCTGCTACAATCCAAACTGTGTCAAACACAGAGTTTCAGTTTTTGATACCCAGCCCCACCTATGCTGACGCTAACGCTGCTTTGTGTTGTTTCCAGGAAACACTACCGCGAGTACCTGGTCAGCCTCATCAACAGCCACGCCATCGACCCTGCCCCCCTCTACAGCTCCAACGAGCTGCTGCTAGCCTGTAAGAGGTACAAGGTGGACGACGGCCGTGGGGACGCAGAGGATGCCTTCACCTTCTACAGCAGGCTGCTCAAGGTGGGCGTGGTCTGCTATGTCCCTTGTTGGGACCAAGTCCTGGTCCTGAAAAGGCAGAATGTTCTGGACGTTCCAGAACCACCAAAGCTCTCCCATTACAGAAATGTTGATTCTAATACCGTCTTTGGTCAAATTCCACAAACCAGCAGTTCATTTGGAAGGTTTCCTGGAGAAAAACCTTCTGTATAAAAAAAAAAACAAGGAAGCTGAAGTTGCTGGAACATTTCTGGAATGTTGGTGGAAGATTGGAGGAATGTTGGTAGAAGATTGAAGGAAGATCGCACAAATGTTGGTGGAAGATTCGAGAAAGATTGCAGGAATGTTGGTGCAAGATTGGAGAAACGTTGGTGGAAGATTTGAGCAAGATTGCAGGAATGTTGGTAGAAAATTGGAGGAAGATTGCAGGAATGTTGGTGAAAGATTAGAGAAAAGTTGGTATAAGATTGGAGGAAGATTGCCGGAATGTTGCTAGATGATTGGAGCAAGATTGCAGGAATGTTGCTGGAGGATTGCAGGGATATTGCTGGAGGATTGTTGGGACGATGCTTGAGTGTTGTTGGGTCTTTAGGGGAAGATTGCAGCAATGTCCATGTTCTGTCTGAAAAGAACATGGAGGCACAAATGAGGTTCACAAAACTGCAAGAAGAGGGAAAAAAAAACTTCCTGCTTCATAGGATACAGTGATGATGGTGCGTGACCTCTGAGGAACTCAGTAGAATTTAAATGAACCTTTGTCCACTGCTTCATTTTTGTTTTCCATGTTGTTGTCATGTTTATCTGAGGCTACATCACATAACTTTTAGATTAAAAAAACATTTATGTTCTCACACGCATACATTTAGGACTAAAAGAGTTATATCACCACCATGCAGCAGTGTCTGGGCCTGATTAGTTTACTCATTGTCTGTTGTGTAAATGTTGTGTATCTCTGGATCTCTAAATCACTGCTGTGGTTCTCTTTGTTTGTCTGCAGAAACTGATGGATGAAGTACCACTGGGAGACAAGGTTCCACGCAAAAAATAAACGTTACTCACTTCCTGCATTTGCAGTTCTGTGTGAACTTTTAAACTTACTCTGCTTCTCCACCAGACGGGATGGAGAACAAATAAATGTCCATGTTCATGTCCAGAACCAATTTCAGCCTGGAGAAAAGCTGGACTAGTAGGTTTCACCGACCACCAGAGGAACTGCACCCTCTAGTGGTTGGTAGAGAAACTGCACACATCAGCATGAAGACCTCCACGTTCTCCTGAACGGCAGCTTGTTCCCGTTCAGTGTTAAGAAGCTCCTCCTGTTGATGATATTAAATACTGATACCAAACTATTAATGAAGCAACATTAACATATTTTATTTGTGTAAAATATTTCAAGTTGCAGCATAGCACATTTCTACGGAAGCCCTAAACGGTCATACATTCATCCATTTTATTTCTCCCGTTTTCCCGTGATAACGAGATAACTCCACCGTTTTCTTGTGATAATGAGTTATTTTTTTCCTCCGTTTTCCCATGATAACGAGATAATTAATTGGAGATCTCAAGGGCATCGCAATGCCCTGATTAAGGTCGATAGACCGAAAACTTGGTAAAAAAATACACTTGTTTGCATGGATCTAAGTGTGCAGAGACTTTTTTTCTTAGTTTTCTTGAGATCTCAAATTAATTATCTCGTTATCATGAGAAAATGGCGGAGTTATGTCGTTATCACGGGAAAATTATCTCGTTATCACGGGAAAATGGAGGAAAAATATGTCGTTATCACGGGAAAACGGGAGAAATAAAATGTATGCATGTATGGCTGTTTAGGGCTTCCGTATGGAACAACAATGTCAATTCATGGCCAAAAGAATATTTTCATGTGAGAATATTCTGGTGCAGGCGTTCAGTCATCCAGGTCATGGTGACTCTCAAAGGTTTGAATACTGGTAACTGAACTTCTTTTTCTTCAGGAACAAAGCGGTCCAGTTGCCTTGACGCAAACCTTTGGGAGCTCTTGTTAGAATACAGTATTAATATAAAATGAAAAGACACTGGTGTTCTTTTTCCCACTTACCTGCAAAAAATAACAGACACCTTTTTCATCAGCAGAAGATTTCTGATTTGAATGAAAAGAACGTAACCTTCAGTCTCAGAAAGGCGAGGTCAGATGTATCACATGTAGAAGGCTGGAAGAACTGGCCTTGACCAGGGCCATTTCTCTCTACCAAAAATAAATCTGGACTTTACTTGGCAGGTCATACTTACTATTTGAACTGATTACCAACTTGCACGGACAAAATATTTAACGCAAACGACTTATCCAGGTCTGCCTTGAGACTTTCTTGCCTTTTCAGAATTCTGTCATTAACTTATGAAAATATATGGAATACATACTTAAAAAAAAAAGACAAGACTCTTTTTTCTTTTCTTTTTTTTACCAAAATGTAGTTAATATGGTTTTTGATACAAGCAGATTACTGGAGGACGATTGATAAAACTTTAACAGAGTGGCGCCTTCAGATAAAATCAACTCACTGGACTAGTCTGTATCCTGCAACGCAGCTGCCATTGTGGGAAGGAAACTAGTCTAAACCAGCTCTCCTCAGCCTTTAACACATAATTTGCAACCTACCACGATGAGATCAGAATTTTATGAATCTAACGAGAATGCAGCTGTCTCGCAAGGTAAGGGTTTGGTCACACTGTCCTAAAAATACAGTCATTTATTTGAGTGGAGCCACAACTCCTGGGTCAGTCTGTGGATCTGAGGAAAGCCCTGAAATGCAGCCCAGTTTAGCTCCTCCACTGTTAAAGTAGCAGTTCCAGAAAAATGAATTGCATTAGTTGTCCAGAACCAGACTGTCTCTTTACTTCTTGACCCTACAGTTTGATATTGAACACAAACAGGCTTTTTTCTGTTCTTTAATCAGTGCTTACCTAAACTCTCCATCATCACATCTAGTTCATGGGCTGTCAAGTGTATAAAAATAAATATTTTTCTCACAAACAAAATACATCATCTAAAAATGTGTTATCAAAGCTGACAATGTGAGCTAAAGCTAGAACATCAGCAAGTACATACACATACACATAAAGTAGATATAATGCAAAATCAGCGATTAGAAAAGATTTCCTTAAATAAACACACACGCACGCACACACAGAAACACTCCACAAGGAACTGGAAGTGACAGTCACCTAAAACCAGAGGTTGCTAATCATCTAAATGTTGTCACTGTGCTTTCTGTTCCTTCTTTACAGGAAGATAAGTCATAGTAGATCCTGCACACGGTCACACATCAGAACACCAAGTTAAAAAAACAAAAAGTCTCTTTGCTTTACACATCAGATAAAGGCACGGTAGGACCATGCTGCCTTGTATGGGTTGGGAGTGTTAATGTCCATCACTGGACCAGTCTCACTACAGAGGAGCGAAGTTATTACCAGTAGAGGTAATACAACCAGTGGCTTCCATAGATTACAGACCTTTTGGCTTATGGAAGTCGGAAATAGACAGTTGATCCTTATAAACCTGTAATGTAACACATTTATATTAGATATTGCTGTTTTAATGTCAAGAGTAGCTGCAAAAACAAAACAAAAAAGCCTCAGAAATCATTATTCTTTTGGTGACCATGCTCTCTTCTCAATAGCTATCCAAGAAGAAACAATGTTGTGTAACCTTTTATGGTCATATAACAATTTAGTCGCATATGTTTGCACTTCATAAAGAACAAATATTAAACGATGCATGAACTAATAAGAATCAGACTTGACTCAGAGAATTACACAACCATTATACAAATCCAGACCAGTTGTTCTTCTTTCCCCATGTTAAGCTAAGACAGTTAGCTTGTAGCTATAGCCTTGTGATTCACAAAAACCCCTTATGCCACATTTACATTGTACGATTTCACCATCTCAGGCAAAAATGCATAATCGTAGGAAAAATCAGCCAGTGTAGCTGAAAAACTCACCGCAAAACAGGAACAAAGATTAAAACTAGAACTGTTCCGTGACCAAAGACAGGCTTTGACAGATGCTAAGCAGTGTTAGAAATCTGAAGGAGTTGTCTCAGATTGTGACAGCCTGTCACTGCTTCTAAAATTTATCGGTGAACCAGCCAGGAGGGAATAAACCATGAAATGATGTTTACATCTGTGCGTTCACACAGCTTAGAAACATAGATTAGCAACAACAGCATCTAATGCAACAGACATACAGAGAAGAAAAATGTGGAACTGAAATACAGAAGAAAGACAATCTCTTTTTTCAATAATTATTTATTTTATTTTCAAAGCACATGAAGACCACTATGGCAAGTGCTTTCAACTCACTGCTGCAGTAGCAGCGACATGATACTGTGTTAAGAGCCTAAAATACACTTGGATTTGCTTCTGTCGCAGCCATCATGTATGATCAGTCACACAGTGTAACATGCAATAAATTATCTACCGATTTCACATTGTACAGTGTGGCTTGTAATTCCAACATTCCTACTTCCGCCTACTAACTTACTTATCAGATTACCTCCTGACAAGTTGCTAATCAAGCTAATTTGATTACTGCTGCCAACTCTCAGTTCCAGGCTGTGAGAAAACAAGAGTAAAGGATGATTTATACTTTTGAGTCAAAGCGACGCCGTACCTACGCTGTACTTGTGAACCCTACGTTTTACACTGCGTACCCTAACATGCATCTCACTCCAAATGTTAGTGCACGACATACCGACGTGGACTGCAGGAAATGAGAGGGGTAGATTTCTTCTTCGTCTTTAAATTTCCCACTTCTAATTCTTGGTTGTTTTCAAGTCATATAGAATGATGGTTTGCTGTAATGTCGGTAAAAACAGCTAAAGTTCAACATTTATCAGCACCAATTCATGTAAAACATACATATTTGTCAGCTGCTATGTCTGAGCTACGTACAGGAAGTAAGCGAAAGGAAACTCGACACTGCGAGCTACAGCGATGCAGAAAAAGAACCGACACTGACAGGTGGAGCTACAACTAAAAAGCGATACATCACAACAACACAGAAGTATAAATGCCACAGATGGTGGAGGGGCTATAGCTGGTAAGTAGAAGCATGAATCAAGGACAAATAAGTTTGACAGCAATTTTTTTTTTTTTAGATCCTGGTGAGATGTGAACAAATTAAAGTCAAAATGCAAAATTATGTGCACACAAAGCCAGAGTAATTTTACCACTACATTGGGGGAAGACTACAGAGGTAACATGGCTGGAGAGCATTTAGCACATTTTGTCGGTGGATGTGAAGTGGACGGCTTTGACAGCAGCAGGGAAGACAGGGTACTGTGGCCTTTCATCCTTGCTAGCTGTGAACTTTGGCAAGGTGACAGAGGCTCTTAGCCACCCATCCTGTTTCCCTGTAAACTTGGAGGAAAAACTGGAGAAATGACAGAGATGGAATACTGGATGCTCCACAGTGATAATAAATGCTATTCACTTGTACTATAGCACATGGGAGTCAAGCAAGAAGGATAGCAAGGAGTTAAAAAAAAGAAAAATACAGTCCTTGGTTTTTGCATAAAAGACAATAATGCCTCTTTGAGCAGTAACAGTGGAAGCAGAACTGCTGGGGCAGGTGGGCAGACAGATATGCAGACAGGCAGGTAGTAACTCAGACAGGAAGTTACACAAGCCAACAGATGCAGACTACGAGGCAGACAGACTTCCATTTAAGGAGGTTGCAGACAGATGAGGGAGAGGATTTTTTTTTTTTTGTGTGCTGCTGGTATTTACTTGAAGAGACATAGTGGTATCCATGGCAACATGGCATTGACATTCTAAGTAACAGTGGAAAGAGAAGTGAGTACAGAAGAGAAGCGGGCAACGAGTGGATGCTGGGATTCACACCAGATAGAAGGACATACCAAGTCTAGCTGTGTGAAGCATACACCTAGGCGATATAATCAATATTTATCTTCCAGTGACATCCTATTGGCAATAGAATGTCACTGCTTCAATGGGACTGAAAAAAATGTGCAGCATCAGGCAGCTGAGTTTGGATGAACAGCTGGTTGGGTTTGAACACTTAGTAATGCCATGTGTACAAACATTCTCCATGAATGACTGTAATTAAAAACAGAGATGAGGTGGTAAATAAAGTAACTCTCTAAGAACAAGGGTGGGGATGAGTCAGGAAGCCGCAACAAAATTATCACTGCATGTAGAATAGTTAACTTTTCTCCCCAATTCAGCGTTGTGTGATTCCACCAGTGTTTAGCGTATATTTTGTATTGCCTTAAAATCTAAAGTGAATGAGACAAATAAGATCTTTTGCATGTCTGTTCAAATGTGTTTATAAAAACAAAATGTACAGTCTCTAGGGCAGGCCAAATTACCATTTTGTGAGCTCATAAGATTTGGTAGAGGACTACAAGAGTTTTGTCGTTAACAAAAGCAAAAAGTAAAACAAAGATGAATACTCAGATTCTACGATTGAATGAACATCTGAATAGTACAGTCCAACTCTTACTGGCATGCAGTTCTGGCTTCAGCATCGCCATCTACCTTCACACCTCTCACCTTACTTGAGTGTCATGGCTGTTGACCCCTCATGATGTGACTAAAACGGTCATCAAACAGATCATTTGGAAATGGGAAGTTTAAGCGAAGTTCAATGGCTCTATGAAACATAAACACCAAAAGTGGTTTAAGTGATGAACATGGGTGAGAAGTGGGGGGAAAATCCCTCGAAGGTCAGACACCTATTTATTAGATTTGCTTCTATCCTACAAACCCTCTTGAACCCTAAAGTCCGGGAGGGTATCAGAACTAGTCAGAGAAATGAAGCAAGTGATGTAAGGAGGGCGACAGTCAGGCCAGTATTAACAAATGGCATCCAAAATGGTGTCCAGTGGAGTAGAAATGTTGACTTTTGCAGTAAAAGTCAGAATCCTCTGTGCAGTCATCATGGTTGTTTTGAATAGTGGCCCTTGGATGCTCCTGCATGAGTTATTGCATAAAATCAGAGGACACCCTGCTGTGATTGGTTAGATACATTCTGTACTGGTGAAAATGGCTGTGAATGGGAGAGGTAACGGAATCATTTAACGAAAAACAGTCTTTGTGAAGTGAATGGGTTATGGCCGTCCAGGATGTGTACATTTTTGCTCCAGAGATCAGACTTCTGCCCAGTCGAAATAAAAACCTGAGGACTTGAGAGTTGATGTTTTCAAAATCAAACTCAAGACCTACCTTTTTTATTCTATGCTGCTTATGTTCACTGTCTCTTTGGATTTTAGATCCATCATTCCTCTGTAAATGTCTTCTCTTGTCTCTGATGGACAGTTTCTGAACTTCAGCAGAAAGAATCTACTGAAAAGCATAAAGTATGTTTTCAGCTCCTGTCAAACAAATTCTTTCAACGTTGTATGTTTTTTTCATGGTTGTGTCAAAGTGTAACATTTACTTGGCTTCACTAATCTCCCTGATGTTAATCAATTAAAAAAAAAGGCATTTTATTTCCCTGATCCCAATGGCTACTCTCCCTCCTCATTCGCTCCCCTGCATGCTCAGTCAACAGCCTGTGGTTGCAAACTTCGTCATAATGCATCTGGTCTTAATAACTCCACATTTAACAACTGCAACAGAAGTGTGGGGAAAAAGTGGTCAGAGCAACACACGCACCTGTGATTGATTTTGAGTTCCTAAAAATCCTGCAGGTCAGCTTGTGTGTCCCTGTAAGTCAGAATGAACCAGTCTGCTCTGCCAGTAGAGTCCCTATCGACTTTTACCTAAAGTTACATTTGAACTTCAGGAGTTTGTGCGGAGACCCAAACATGATTCAGCGCTTCTGGCCTCATTCTTCACTTTGGGAAATGCTCTTTTTGTTTTATAGTTTGTGGCTGCACGTACATGACAGTATGTGTGTGTTCACTTTAGCTCTTCTGTACAGTGATCCAACAAACACAAACATCAACAAGCACGAGGACTGCATGTTCCATATTTGTACTTTCTGGCAATAATCTCAAAGGGGAATTGTTTTTCCCCCCCTTAAGGTGGCTGCCAGATATGAAAGGTTTATTTTAATTTGTTGAAGTTGGAAATACCTCCCTTTCCAAAATGCTTATAAATGGCATAGCATATTTCCATTTAAAAAAAGCATTTCAAATACAGAAACCAAAATCCTAGACAGTCACTTAAGGTGAAAAACTACCCAAAGATATCCTCAATTACTTGTTTGAAAGAGTTTCATCTAACATCAGTGTGGCTCCTGTTTTGACCTATAGTCATGCTTGTTTTTTGATGCCAAAGAAAAGAGAAAAAGGCTGTAAAACAATCACCTCATGGGATCAAACTTTACATCTAACACCTAACAGAGTCAGGAAGATGAGAACAAAGAAAGTCATGGCAGAAGACATGTAGGTGTTCACCCACACAGGCATTTTTATGTAATCATTCAAAGCTGTGATTCAAACAGAAGCTGAGAATGTTGCAAAAACAGCAACAACATTTGGATTATGGCTCTTTTAATGCTATTACGGATTTAGTGTTCAGGAACAGGACTGGATTTGAGGATTATGAGCCTTGTGATCTTACCTTGTATCCAGCATGGTTCTTGCTCTTTGCAAGCGGTGTCGTAGAGCAGAGCTCAATGGCTTCGGGCTCATGGAAGATCACCGTGGGCAATGGCTCCTTTCTCAGTGTCAGCACATTTAGCTTGGTCTTCAGCATTGTCTGAAAGTGCTGATGGACACAGAAAGATATACACAATGAGCTTTAGGACAACTTTCAATTCATGCCAAACAGCTCCAAACTAAATCCGGCTACAGATTACTATTCAGAGACTCCAAGTAAGCATTGCTGTTATCTAAAAACATGCAAACATCCCGAATATCACGCAAAATAGTAGTAGGTTGTCAAGAGAATCAAGTCCAGAAACAGTTAAGATTTGAATGAATGTTTCAAAAAACTGTCATGGATGCAAACTGCTGAAGAACCCAAAGAATTGGGTTTTAAGATGCACCACCAGTCAAAAGTCCCAATTCTTCCAGTTTTTTACTCATTTAAAAAAGTTCAGGTCCAGAGAATAGCTCAAAATGGTATAAAGGTAACTGGCAAACTTCCAAACGTTAACAAAAATGGTAGTTACCCAAAACTTAAACATAATGTACATTTGGGTTTCATGCAAAAAAGAAAAAAAAAACTTTTTTCAAGAAACAAAGCAAAAAAAACAACAACAAAAACTTATGCAACAGAGTTAGGAAGAAATATCTGAAGAATATTTGATTTCCATTGTAGAAAGAATCCAATGACTGCTAAAGTTCCTCTCACATATGCACTGAAAACACTTGTCTGAGTAAAAACTGTAGCTAAGAATTGAAAGTGAGAAAGTGAAATGGTGCATCACGCAGATGAAGATGAAGGAAGCGATCCATCAAAACAAGGGAGGCCGCCAGCTCTCATACTACACCCCAAGGCCAGGGCTTCCTGAGGCCGAGCAGAACCACATGGTCACTGTGGATCTGAGCACTGCAACCTTGTGGAATTTTCAAGGAAGCGAGGAAATGTCAAAATATAACTTCGACATTTTTAAAATGAGGACTATCGGCACAGCACATTAAGGAGAAATTCACACAGTAACTCACTCTCCAATTCCTGCAGAAAGTTCACCGTTACCGCTGAAAGCCGTCACAGCTCGCCCGCAGCTCCTAACGACTGCAGCTACAGCTGTCTCATGCAGTTCATGAGATCAAGTATTAAAGAGCGGTTCAATACTAATGTGGCCACAAGCCGCAAATGTTGTCACTGACAAGCAATATGCAGTAGTTCTGGCAAACCATATGGAATGAGTTTGGGTTCAGTATGTAGACTGATATTATGTACCGTGTTTGGTAAAGACAGGATGTCAGTGCTGCACGCTGGCCCATTCATACGTAAGGCTTAGCTCTCAAAAGGCTTTTAAAAGTTTAGAGCTTTCTGGAAAACTGGACCTTTTTCACTTTCAGTGTACTTAAGTTGTATTGCACCATTTCACAACAAAGTCATCTCAAGGTAGGGCTGCGCAATTAATGGAAAATTTATCCAAACTGACATTAAGAATCAATAATTGATGTAATCTTGCTCTTGTCAATAGTTTCAATTATTTCTCTTTTTGAAATATTCATTTAATGACCATACATAAAACTGTGTTTGCTTCCTTTCACATACTTTGAAATAAAACATATGTACTGTGTTATTAAAGAAATATCCCAGTTGTGATGATGATTTGCAGCAAAAACCTTGTCAGTTATTTATGAGGGCAAAAAATAAAACAATGCTAAAATAATAGCTCATCAACTGTAACTGAGGTAAGTTGTTAAATAAACTGTGATATGATCTGAGGTCATATCGCCCAGCCCTATCTCAAGGCAGTTCACACAAAAAGACATTCCAAAATTTGCAAAGTTAAATATAATCAAATTAAAACAGAACTGTATTCCCATTCATTGTAATTCATGCATAATCCAACCTACACCAGTTCATAATCCAGTTCATTCTGAGTCCACGTTTCAAAGATTTCCACTTCCTACCCTTTTATTTCTTAAGTATTTGAAGAAACAAGAATGTAAGAGGTTAATACACATGCTTTTGTTGTAAATTATTAACTTTGCTATCATGTTTATTAATATCCATCCATTACACGTTTACGCATTTCACCTCTGTTTCAGGAAAGATCTCCATTGACGTCAGGGAGGAAACGGGCTAAAAGCTCCACTTGAAATATGCTGTGCAGCAGACAGTTCCTATCAACATCTCATACCAAGGACAAGAGAAGTGAGACGTCTCTGAGTCTTAGTCTTTCCCTGCAATCAGTAGGATGACTAAATGTATTCCCATGCCTGTTTGACTTCCTCATGTGGCAATGCTGACATACCATGACCATTGTGCTCACCATCCTTAAAATAAAAAACTCACCTATAAGGTGATTTATGAAATGACATACACCTACTGCATCTGAGAGCCCTTTGCTGTAATCTACGAAGTAGCCTGACGTCCACCTCCCCAGAAATATAGAACAAATCCTGAAGCCAGTCTCTCCAAAACTATGTCCTCATTTCCAGAAGATGTGCAGCAGTTTTCAAGGGTCAAAACTGATACGTGTGCCACTAGTTCATCAAAGCGCGACACAACCATGCATGCTCTCACTGGTTCCTGCAGACAGTTTCACCAGCCACCTGAACCTGCATGTAGGAGGATGTAAAGAACCACACAAATTCCACACAAAAGAGTCTTGATCGGGATTCAAACTGGGAACCTTCTTGTGGTGACGTGACAGCACGTCCACCACACCACTGACAAGCACTATCAGTATCGGTGCCGGCTGTGATGAAACCCTAATGATAGCCAATCAAAAGCAGGTAACAGAAGTTCCATTAAGACATCAGACAATCATGTCAACTTCCAAAAAAGAATTTAAAAAAAAGAAGCATTCTATACCTCCTTTAAGTTCAGATCTACTTTTTCTGAACTAGCAGGAACTTCAAAGTTGTTCTCAATGTTGGAATGCACAAAGGCTATATTTTATGCAACAGATGGTCAACATTTTCTTGAGATGAAAACAGCCGACGCTGCCAAAAAGGGCTTTCATCCATCTTCAGTGTTGCTTCCTAAATCCAAGCAGAACATCCTCAGTAAAGTTACAAAAACACCCTGTCAACTAAACTCAACACCATTGCATTTTTCTTTCTTAATAACAGGAATCTGACTTTAAATACTTGTAAATTGGCTTCAAATGGACACTATTTATCTGTGATATATTACCATGTGTTCTTTTACTAAAATCTAGGCTTTCTAATTGCACAATAGATATCTGTGTATAATCATATCCATCCTACACTTGTGTGTAGTTGTGCAGTATCATTTCTAAAATGATGAAGTATGTCTTCATCTGGCGCGACTGTGAACCTGCTCACTCGCCACAGTGCACTTTCATGTGAAGTCCAGAATCATAAAGCAAAGGGGGCAGCAATTAGGATGAAGATAAGATGAGGGGAAAAAAAAACAGATGGAAGAAAAAAAGACAGACATTCTGAAAGTAAAGCCACATGTGTGTTAATGCTCACTGACCTCCGCATCAGCACTTTACAGCTTCCTGACAGCAGTTCACATTCCTGCGGCTGGCCCTGTAACTGAGTGACAGAGGGGAAGGGAGGGGGGGGGGGGCTGCTTGGAGGGGGGTGGGGGACTCCCTCCACCCCTCCAGGAGCAAAAGGCCTGAGTGGTGAGCTGCTTGTAGAGTAATACTGGAATTCTATTCACAATGTTTTCACTGCATTTCAATACTTTTTTCTCCCTGTTTTTTATTTCTGAAGTCCCAACAGTCTCCTCATGAAGTTACCCTGTAAATTATCCCAACTTGGCAAGTCTCCTCGTCTCCACCGTCAGAGCTGTGTGGCCTTGTTTGGTTTTAAGCCCGTGCAGGGCGAGGGTCCCGTATACACTTCAAACTCTGTGCTGTCATATGACCACATCAAATCTCCACACAATGGTCCTCTTTCAGAGGTATGAAAAACAACATTGTTTTAAGAGTGATACCTGAGCAATCATGCAAGACCCTGAAGTCCACACAAACTATGTAAATGTTTGATTTTAGTGAAAGCCTTTACATGCTGAGATAAATTTTGTCACACGACTAATAAGAGCGCTGTTCTGCCCATCAGTGTGCGGTGAACTGAAGCTCTGCAGAAACTGCCGGTAGCCACTGAGGGATATGTGAAGGTCACTAAAATTAAGTAAAAAAACAAATGTAATGGGAGGATTTTTAATTTTTGACATCACTGGTAGAGCTGAGTAAGTGATCCTCCATGTCCATGCTCTGCAAATCTGTAACATCCATCAACATCCTTGTTTTATTGGTCACCTGTAGCACATTTCTACTACATCGCCACATTTAAGCCAATGTGAGCATTTATAGAGGTGGCATGATTCATCTGTGCAATTCTGCACTATAAACTCTTTTATAAAGCAACATCTAGCAAGATGCAAGAAACCCATTTTATAGATTTTCATATCATCGTCAGTCGTGGTGCTAAGATATATGGATTGTCTGGCCAAAAAGCAACAAACTCTAATATTTTTTTAGACTACCTTTAACTATGACTTACAGCACACATTTTCCATGGCATCACCTCAAGAAGTTTATATAATGTTCTAATATTTATCTGAATTCAGAGTTACATTCACTTTCCATCAAAATCTTGTACTAGTGACGTGAGAGTCGGTCCACAAAGGAAAGTCTTCAGAAGCACATCCCGAAGTTTCTAAAGCGGGTTAAGATCTGGACCATGTGATGTTCAATCTATGTGTGAAAATAATGTATTAGGCTCCCTGAACCAGACTCTCACAAGTCTGATGATTCAAGATTCTGGAGCTGTATGCTCAAATTGGAAAAGAGTGATTTCAAGGCTTGTGAGACATCATTTTCATATAAGGACAAGGCCACAACAAATTCCAGACCACATGAAACTCGAGACATAAAGTGTTGTGTGACATTGCATAATCTTATCAAAACAATACCACAATGAATGTGTACCATAATAGAGGCTAAGAGGTCCTTTAGTCACATGTGTTTAAATGCAGATGATGACATTCTTGCACGTAATCCTACATAATCATTGAGTGCATTTATCCTGAAAACATCACATCTAGTGCTAAATACGTCAACACTAAATGTCTGTTTACAAAGCAATCAACTTTATAAGTCAGCTGATACTTTATGTCTCTTAATGGCCCAAATAATCTGCATTTACCTAGAGAGACTCTAATTAATATGATTGCGTCCCAAAATATTTGATGAGTCTCGTGGTAGTGCTTCCACCTACCACATGGGAGCTCCAGGTTAGAATCCCGGAGGGGCATCCGGCATACAAACCTGCGTGCCAAACTAATTATGCGGCTGATACTGCCGTAGCAACCCTTAACAGGAGCGAGAGGGAAGTTTCTAGAGCTTTCTCTCTCTCTCTAAAGACTAAAAAAAACAAAAAAGGAGTAATTGTGAAATTATGAAGGACAACTAAAGTCATAAGTGAAAACCAACAGTCTAAATAATTGCTCTCTGATTGGAAATCTTCAGTGTCTAGGGCTGGACACAAATATTTGGATATTTTTCCATTAAGTGGCCATTCAGACCATCATTACCAGTAAACAAAAGCTTCTAAAAAGAAAAGCATCTAAAAATGGATAATTGTGCATCTAAAAATATGCTAATTTGGGGAACCACTCAATCATATCCATGGGAAATCAAAGCTCCAGTTAGGCTTTAGAAGGAATTTTGCAGCATTGTGCACACTTCTTCAGTGATGGCGTTAACAGGTCACAGATGGTAAATTAAACTTAAGGCCCCATAAGGATTCGCTCTGACAGGAAGGAGGTTCTCAGGTCAATATCATGGTAAGATACTCAATAAGAGGGTGAAAACAGGCCCTTGGCCACACCCACTGAGACAGAGTAACTCAGGGTTATAGAGATGGGATTGTGACAAAAATGTGGAAAACAGCTGGAAATTGTCTTCAGCCATCAAAAGGCAAGTATACAGATGTATGTGTCCAAAAGCGTGATAAGTGGAAAAACATAACCCCCTCCCCAACCCCCCACCCGGGCACACAAATAGCTACTGGCTCATCCCAGCAACTGAAAGCTTGGTGAGTCATGTAATACAAACTTCAAGATCAAAACATTTTGTCATCGACGTTAGGCTGATTCAGATGCCTCAGCATAAACAAAACCCTGACACGCATGTAGGGAGCCTGAAGAACAGATCTACCAGCTGTTGAGTCTTTGTGGGGTGTTGGCAAGGAATGAGAGAGCAGGACATGATGTTTGCTGATGAATCATCTGTTCTGCAGCACTTTTTTTTTCATTTTCAAATGCAAATCAACAACCAAGTGTTAACAAGGCTCAGGATACAAATAATTTTACCGTCTATAAACATATAGCTCCCACTGTGATATTTGTTACAATGCATTCTGAACTACACATTAATAATCAAACACTAGGAGTAAAGTTTTGTCTCTTAGCTATTTACAAAATGGATCATGTGTGTACCTGAGACCTAATAAAGGAAAATAATCTGTTTTCCCTGTTTTTTTTTCTACTCTCTGTTTTTGAATCAGCACTATTTACGTACATGACCACCTATTAAACGTTGTCTTTTCTGCTACTTACACATCTTGTCATGTTACCACCAGCTGCTGCTCGGGGGACAATATAAAAGCATTGGTAAGAATGTGAAAACAAATTTCCTAACTGTCCCACGACTGGTAAAAAAAAATCTCCAAAATGTTCACAACAGTTTACATGTGACTGACCACAAGAGACATTTTCTTCAGTTGCTCCTTGAAGTCGAAACTTCAACACTTTATTGTTGTGGCCGTTCCCAAAGCCAAAAGAAGGAAGCACGCTTCCATTTCACTGCAACTATCTAAGCTGCCCCCTACCCGACCTCCACCCTCTGATCCTGGGACAGTTTACGAGAGGAAATGCTGTATGTCCAGACGATTTTCAAAGCTGAGGGGGAATAAGGGCAGTTCCTACACTGTGGAAACCTTTTTAAGTTTTTCTCCCCCCAGTAGCTGCTAGGACGCTACAGCAGGTGGGAGGGAGAACGCCAGTGCTCGGACACTGTGATTGGTGGGTTACCTAGGAAGAAGTGCGCATTAAAGCTCCCAAAACCACAGAGCCCGAGGGTGGCAATCTCCGGCTGCTGGTAAAAACATCAACAACAACTCTTTGACGTAAACAATGAACCCACTGCAACATCTTAAACGACCTACACGCAGCGCTAATGACAGAAAACAGGGATTACTGTCAAGAACATGGCAGCCTTTGGTGCATGTGCAAAACAGCTCCAACTGGCCTTTGTAGACATACTAGAAGTCTGGATTTTTCTTTTCTTTTTTTAACCAGTGCTCAATCTTCACCTGCAACAGCTAACAAAAAAATAGATAAATTGTTTTCATTCCATCAGTACCTCATACTTGGTGAAAAATTTGAACAAGTTATTTCATTTTTACCAATCTGAGAATTGTAAAGCATTTCTGATCTCCTCCTACATTTATTTAATCTTGAACAAAACATTGCAAATTATGCTAAGATTCCTAAATATTATATGTCAAAATCTTACATTTAAATATGCTAGTAACTGAAGCTGCCAGAACAGTTGCCTCTGAAATGTAGAAGTGTTGGTAAACCACAGGTAAGCGACTGGTACATATTAGTTCTGTATCTCCAGGCGCTACCAGACTACATGATTTTAGCTACGATCTGGCAGTCGCAGAGCTCGCAGTGAGTCGTTAGTTAATCAGTAGCCAGTCAGCAACTGAGAGTCGGCAACAAGCGTCAATCATCCTACATATTAGGTCAAACCTCATCCAGGAAGTATGTTTTCTTGCAGTTCCTCTACTGACCACTAGGTACTGACTCCAGAACACAGCAAATCTCCACTGACCTGAACTTTGCAGCAGAATTGAACGCATTTACAGCCTGGTACAATTTTCTTTTGTTTCCATTTGTGGTAATATGACAACTATATTTTTTTTGGACCACATTAGACAAATTTATATTAAGCAATAAAGCTGACCAATCAGATGTCATTTCATGTGCCCGACTGAGCTAGCCATTGGTTCTGTCATTGGCTTTGGCAGTTTTGTCCCGCCTCGTTGCAACATGGCACTGCACAGTTCGAGGAAAACTGGGCTTCAAAGGCTCTCTTTTCAAATTGATGGGTCATGTGACCAGAGAGTTCATCCAATATTTTACACTCAAAGGTCAGCACTTGATGGTTATGTGTGAACAACTCAGATTCGTGTGCCACGTGTGCTAACCCATTCCTTTATCCACGTTCTTTGTCTTTTCTTTTTCTTCATATGTGCTCTGAACAGACCATAACACAAGCAGCTATCAACATGTCTTCAGTTGTTTCCTCCCTCAAATCATTTTCAAATAATCTACTTGAGTTTTGCACGTGGTTACGCCTACCTTCCCATCTGTGTTTTATTTACAAAGCGTGGTTTTAGAAACCTGTCAGACTACAAAATTCCTCCTCACAATGAATCATGTAATCTGAACAGACCAGCAAACTGCAAATTCCTAAAGTCAAATAAAATCACAATCATTTTTGAAGCATACTGCAAATAGTTCTGAGATAAACTTAAAAAGTGGACCAAAAAACAAAAAACTTCAGACTGCATTAAAATGATTCAGGCCAAAAATGTAAGTGCCTCTGTTGCATAGATGAAGTGGACTCTTGTATGGTTTCTGTGCGTAAAGTTGTGAAATTTTATGAAAGAGCATGGTAACCTGGCAACTATACAAGAGGCCCAGTTGATCTCTTAGTGGTGAAAATTACATAAATTATTAACAATTTTAGTACTTTGTCAAAGCTGAAGCTTATCCTTGCAGTATATTGGTGAATGTGTTTTTAGAAAGTCATCTTTCTGATCATTTTTTAATACAAATGTAGAGTTTGCATTTAATACGGAAAATGAAAAGAAAGGAAAAGTCAGAGAGGACAGTCTATGTAAGAAAAAAAACAAGTAAAATTGTAAGAACGGAAGGTACAGATCCTAAAGAAAAGAAAAAATGACAATCAGGAGATTGTATCTATTCATCAACTACGAGGAGCCAAATCAGTGAGCCCAAAACCATATGGTAACAAGATGGAAGTGTGTGCTGGCTGAAAAGAGAGTCAAAGGAACTATGCCAGTCTGTTTGTGAATTCCTTTTGCCACCAAGACCACACTCAACATAGCCATGCCTACAAAGCAATCTCAGACAGACGGCCAGATAGATCTACAAACAAAGGCTGAAGTATATGGCCACAGCAAGAGACACACAAAGAAACAAAACAAAAAAAAAACAAAAAACAGAAGCTGTTTCTGTCCGTGTTTAACCTTCGTCAGCTATTTCCGTACTGTCAGGTCACATTTTTTTCTTCATCTCAACCCTGTTTGTTAAATTTAAGCTAAAGAAAGAGCTGCTGACCCTGGAGAGGAATATGTCTGGTTGCTCAAAAAGGAAGCATGTTGATGCGTGTGTAAGCACAAGTAGCCTACCCTGCAACATGCATATGCGTATGTGTGTGTGTGTGCTTTCATTCCCAGACCGCTGCAGGTTGTGCAATCTGTTGGTGAACTCGCGTGGCCTCTGCCTGGCGAGGAACGGCCCCTGAAACTGATGGAGGGATGTGGACAACGAGGGAAACGGACACGCACTCAGAGGTGTGATGCTGCACTGATGCACAGGTTTCCAGCACACCCTTAGCTCTAAACACACCACCGCACAGCTCACACCACAACCTGCATCTCCTCACTATCACACCTCTATCTATCTCCTTCTGTCATGCTCGTGCTGCCTGAATGTGAGACAAAGATGCAGCAAGACATCAGATGTTGCTATGGCAACAAAGGATGGAATAAGTGAGAATACCATGCACAGATGCTGGTGTGCAGAAAAATACATGCAAAAAAAGAGATAATAGGCAAAATCTACATAGATTTATCTATAAACCTCACTATTACGCACTCAAAAGAGGTGAAGGATACCAGCTAGGCATTGCTGTGATTCTAAAATTGTTTGCTTTCAAGTGTTACTAATTTATTATAATCTAACCTGATAGTCCAAGCAACTTATCATCCTAATTCTTTTTATCTTTGGTACGAAGAATTAAGTCTGGTTCCTCTGAGTTTAACTTTGATTTCTAGGGAGCAAGGCAAGGCAAGGCAAGTTTATTTCTATAGCACAATTCATACACAAGGTAATTCAAAGAGCAGCACCAACATGCACAGAAGAAACTGTCTCTGGACACCATTAGATAGGTATATAAACAAACAAGCAGTGCAGTAAGAAGACCAGTCAATGAGTCTTTTCGGTTTTGCTATTAAAACCGGAGGATCTTAAGTATTTCAGGCAATTCTTACATGTTTGTTGATTTCAATAGTGGCTCTTAGACTCTCCTGTATGAGTAACTGCATGAAGCTATTGTGATTGCTTTGGTACATTCTGTACCAGTGGAAATAACGTTGAATGGGAAGGTTACTGGAAACATTCTCACAAACTGAATGGGTATGGCCTGCCAGCCTAGGTACATTTGCTCTTGTTGCTCCAGATTTTCCTCCAAAGTCATCCATCTATTTTGACACTGCTACTGAGTTTTTGCCACAGCTAGTCTCCACCGAAACAATGATTATCAAGCATGCGATTTCTTTAAACACACATCTGAGCTTTAGATTTTCCGGATCTTAATTGTGACTTGGACGCTGATGTCAAACGCTATCATAAAATTACAATAACTGCAATATGTCATGATTGTTGCGTAGCTGAGATGTGTGTGTCAGGACCCTGAAAACATCTTCAGGTTTATTTTTCAGGCTTTCCAGCTCCCCTGGAGCTCTCTAAAGTCTGGACACAATCCAGCTGTTCTCACTGGCTACAAAGTGAAACAGATGTATAAATCAGCAGAACTAACCCTTTTTAAGCCACATATTCCATTTTATATGTGGACAACTTCCACAAGCTACACTCAAAACTTAAAACAACTCCCAAGTTATTTTTGGTCAGTTACACAAAGAGGATGTCTGAAATGTGTATTTTACTTTATTATTCTAACAAGCTTTGCTTTCTACTGAGTTAATCATAATCAGAGATGCATATATTCATTCAAGATTCATCAAATGACAATAGCATCAATGCCGAATTGATTAGATTTAACATGGATACTCTGATTTCAGTGCCAGGTCTGGAAATGGCTTAATATGGCAGAAAAAAAAAATCAAATTTTAGTGTACAGATATGCAGTATAATAGGTTATCTTTAGGTTATCTTTAATGTTATTTTTCAGCTGTTGTCCTTCACACTGTTAACCATCCTGTGTCCTACTTGCGCTACCACTTTGGATTATAAGGTTACACTGATATTGGTGATATCCAATATCAGTGTGAAACAGTTTTGAGACTAAGGCTTGTTCCAAATCGTGCATTTGTGTCCTTACTTTTATACGGACATAAAGTGTTCATACTGACAATCCTTGCAGATTTTTCCTGGTGTCAAAGACATTAGACACTTTATTATCATCATATAATGAAATTCTGCTTAATGATACGCAGCTAATAACAACAGATTCAAAATGCACAAACAAAAGAAGACAAACCAAGAAACAGACGTGAAGCATGCAAGTCAAAACATTCGAGTACTTAGCAGCAAAAAGCTGTGGAGTACTCAGATAAAGCACCGAGGACAAGGTTATGTGCACAGGGCAGGTGTGATACAGGCCAAAGCTCTGGGAAAGAAAGCCTACTACGCCGACATTTTACTGCTCTGTTTCGCCATCCGTCCAAAGGTCAGTCGAAGACGGAGTAACTTCAATCTCCCATGAAAAAAATGGATGGACTAGTCATTTGTAATAAGAGCACAACAGTTTTACTCTGGGAAAGCACTCATCCACACACTGCACATCTGTGTATGTATAATATATTGATACATATATACATATAGATAGATAGACAGACAGACAGACAGACAGACATAGATTTGATATATACACACATATATATATAAGGGGTGCAATGATACACAAAATTCATGGTTCAGTTCATTTTGATACTTTAGTGTCACGGTTCAATATTTTTCTATATAAAAAAAGAGAAATTTCCATGCATTTTTTTACTTGAAATTTATTGAAATCAATTACAAACATTTATTTAAACTCAAAAGTACAGTTTTTAAATTAAGCACGGCTGAAACAGCAAAAAATAAATAAATAAGATAAGATAAGATAAAGGTATCTGATGGAGGAATCACCCGTCTTCAGAGGAAAACACCAGGGTCATTCTTAACATGAAAACCAAAGTGGTTCCGAACACGAGCTCTGAATGATGGTGGAGGAGCTTTGATTTCAAGTACAGCTGAGGTAGTAGCTATGTTGCAACAAGTTAAAACCCTTTTACACCCATAATAACAGCAGTCCGTCTGGTCCTTATTCTCTTTGATCAATAAATGTCTCAGAAAATGTTCATTCTTTTGCCCATTTTATTCAGGATGAATTGAACTTTCAATATCTCTCAAGAAATTGTCATTTTTATATGTTATAGTTGCTTTAAACTGAAATTTCAACAGGTTTAGCCTTTATGAACACTGCAGACGACCAGATCCAAAGCTTTTGAGATGACAAAAATTTCATTTCAACTATAATACAACAACACAAGCAGTTTTTTGTTGTTTTTTTTTTTTGCCTGGACCTTTTGATTTCACTTATGCTCCTACATAAAAGTCCAGAAATTAACAGGTATTGTTCTCAGGAATTATATTTCACTCCACAGGAACCTTTTTCCCTGTCTCCCTTTTTGTTTTGAGATGCTTGTTTGTGTTCTCACATAATACTTTGAGCACCTGTGTCCAAAAAAAAAAAAGGCTCCAGGTTCACAGCCACTTCTGTAATGTAGCATATATTACCATAAAGTTGCACTTCTCAGCTTTCAGAATCCGTTGGAATTACGTTGATAGTGCAAACGGTTGAAGAGGTACAGGAATTTGAATAATGGATGTCACTTCCTGTCACTGACGACAGCTCCGTAATAGAAACAGCTTGCCGCACTAGCTGGAATGAATGCGTGTAGGAGGCGCTCAGTGGATCTGCACTCGATATTTCAGCCTAGGCAGAGTACTGAACCGAGAGCACTGTATCGAACGGTTCAATACAGATACACGTATTGGTGCACCCTACATATATACGTGTGTATATATATATA
>JBAMYA010066962.1:0-25000 GCA_037176975.1 Arrhamphus sclerolepis
CACACACACACACACACACACACACACACACACACACACACACATATATATATATATATATATATATATATATATGTTGTTGGGGTTGTTGGGGAGCTAAATTCGGGTAAATGTCATTACACCTGGTCAATTATGGATTAAATTTGTTTTGGGTGAAATAAAATCAGAGAGGACTAAAAATCGCAAGTAGTCGGACATTTAAAGACAAGACAATTAAAAAAGACACAACAGTGAGGGTGCGGTGTGTGCTGAATTGTGAAATGTGAGGCGTGTTGTGCAGTGGATTGTGTTACAATAAAGGACAAACATAAGAGAACGTATAGGAAGCAGAGAAAACTACAAGTAGAAAAGTTGTTGAACACCTACTGAGCAGCAGGATTGTGCACATGTGCAGAATTCATGTGAACATTGTGGATTAATTGTGTTGCATGGGGGGAGGGACATAAAGCATAAATATGTATATAACTATATGACTTCTGAATGCACATGTATACGTTATTTAAGATAAACATATACATACATATATTCAAATACACACAAGTATTAATTTATATACTGATGTAACAATAATATGAACATGCCCACATGCATACAATATGAAATCAAGTATTCTCCATCAGTTTGGTGTAGTAGTGGTAATGAATTCATCTCCAAATGTTAAGTAATTAACAGTAACAAGAAGAACGTTAAGCAAATATATATTTATACACTCACAACAGCTGAAGTTTATTCATGATGATATATCACTCACACGTTTTATATACATTCACACACACATATACAAAGAAACACATACATGTATACGCACAGATGAACGTGCACATATACGCACACATACATACTTCATCCACGCGCATGCAGATACATGCACATGCGTCCAAACATGTGCCTAAACATACACGTATGGACTCACATACCCATATACACTCACCCGTGCTAACACACTCATACACATGTACACACCTTTACACATACAGACACATATATAAACAAACAGGTATCCATATAATTATCTATGTGTACATTTTCTAATTTTACCATTTATACAATGAAAAGACGTGTATTATATATTATAAAAGATAAAGAAGCACTTTTCATGTAAGCAATGTTTATGTATGAATACAAATGTGCTTTCATATATCCAAACATAAGTTTACAAAATGTACATATATATTCATAATTCTATGCCCGTATGTCACGTCTATATATACAAGCATACACATAACTAGATAAGCACCCCTATTATAATAAAACTATCAATGATAGCAAGAAGCTACAATTAATGATAACCAAAAGAAGAATTATTATATCAATAATATCAACAATACTACTACTACTAATAATAGCCAAGGTAACCAAGGTAACACTATTACCATCACCACCATCTTTATCTTAGTCCATCTCAGATCTTCCTGCGGGCGAGAAAAGGCCAGCTAATTCCCACCTCCAGGCCAGAGGTTCCTCTCTGACTGGACTGCCAGTCTGGCAGTCCAGACTGGCCAGAGAGGAACCTAAGGTCCAGGGGCAAACCCACAAAAGACCCACCCCCACCAACAGGGGGCCAAGGACATGGCACCCAGAAAGCCAGAACCACAACAAGCACCACAGGAAACTCAGACCCAGCAGCCGACCACCGACAGAGAGAGGAAGAAGGAGACGGTGGAGACGGAGAAAGGGAAGGAGGAGACCAGGGAATGCAACCGACACCAGGAGAGCAACAAGGCACATCTGTTGGTGCCACTTGTAATGTACTTGCTCAAGAGTAAGGGGGGTAAATTATACTCCAAAGATCGGCCTCTTATTTAGGAGAGGGAAATATCTTTATTCGGTAAATCCTGCTCAGTAGCTCAGTAGCCAATTGACAGCTTCCACAATATTGTTCAGACAACAACATAAAACAGCCTCTGTTAATGTATGACCCTGTACATATATATATGTATATACAAACACTTATATACCGGAAGAGGTGGGGCAGTCCTAGCCTGTTTGGTGCCCTGCGAACACCCCCTACACATATACACCCAGAGGGGGCATTCGCCCAGGGCACCAAACAGGCTTGGACCGCCCCTGCCTCCTCCGGTCAGCACTCATCAGTGCTGAGCTCCAGACTTCTACAGAAGTCTGTCTACAGGCAGGGAATGGCAGTGTTTGCGCAATCCCTGATGTTGTCTGTTGCAAAATTAACTGGAACACTTAACATTATAGTGCAGCTGAAAACATTACGAGAATTCTGGTCCGAGTCATGAAATACCTGATTTCAAATCCTTGTCCAGCTGTTTACTAACGTTTATCAGGAAGGGGGAGGGGACTGTAGCAGACAGACAGAGAATTTAAAGACAGTTTTACAAATGAGAGAAGTTCACTAGTTTTGCTTCATTTAAAATCTCACTTATTTTGATGTGAAAGCCTGAAGAAAAACAAGAAAAAGCATAACCACAAACATTTGTCAGGAGAATGTCAAGCGGCTCTCACAGGAAAGTGTTTAAAACAGATACAAGCATAAAATATTTTCTATTTACAGCATCCTGGCCAAAACTCACCTTTAGTCAAGGAGTTATTTTCATGCGAGCATTTATACTTCAACAGCTGAGATTTACAAATGAGGAACCATTTTGCTCGGTAATTAACATCACAAACTAATATATGTGGAAGGATAAATATAATCAATAAA
Organism: Arrhamphus sclerolepis; assembly: GCA_037176975.1. Lineage (NCBI taxonomy): Eukaryota > Metazoa > Chordata > Actinopteri > Beloniformes > Hemiramphidae > Arrhamphus > Arrhamphus sclerolepis. The sequence goes on from JBAMYA010066962.1 coordinate 2,672, forward strand.
AAAGAAAATGTTATTTATCTGTCTATTTGATTTTATTGGCATAATGATTGGTTTCTGAATTGAAATCAAATTTGGGTTTTAAGTTGAGCTACATGACAGTCTGGTGAGCAAAACTGATGCTAGTAAAGGTGTATTTTTAGTGAAATGCATCAACTCTCTCAGAACCTCTATGGAGATTCAGTAAATCATTCTTGATTATTATGCACAACATTGATTTATGTCATTTACAAATTTTTCAGCATAATGAAAAGAAAAGAAAGGTATTACATGGAGTATATTGAATGCTTTATTTCTACTTAATTTATAGAGAGCAGAGTTTTGATAAGTTTTAAATTAGAATATTTTTTTGATGATTATTTGATATGTTGTTTGGTTATTAAAAAGCGTGCACAATATGGCCTTGTTTTTGCCTGTTTTTCATTTATTTATGCAATTTGATCATTTGACTTATTTGATTAGATGTAATTGTGTTAAATTATTAAAAAATAAGGCAAAAAATAAGGCTTAACACCATACAGTACCATAATATTCCACAAGATGGCAGCGTTGGTCTACTACTGAACTCACTGTTGACGATAACAGCCCAAGAGAAAGGAAATTACATGCAATTTAAAAATGGGGGTGGGGAGGGGGTCTAAAATTGATGTATACATCAAGGTTATATGACAAAATGAGCCCATCATGCCTTGCGTCTACTGTGCAACTCTGTGTGACCCTGTTATGATCTGGGTTTGCCTCACTTGGTCAGTCCAGATGAAGCCCTGCAAAGTGCTCTAAAAATGAGGTCTGATGCTGAATGACTATTTTTCCATCAACAGATCCTTTTTTTAATTTTCATTCCTGATGGCATAGGCATATTTCAAGATAACAGTATCAGAAATAATTCAGTTTAAATTCAATCCATCAAACAGTATACTTCAGGGGGTTTGAGACCCCACCTGAAAGACCAGAACCTTAACGTCATTGCGAATCTTTGGGATGTGCTGGAGAAGATTTTCTGAAGTCTGTCTGTCTCATTACCAGTACAACAGTGAAAAATTAATGGAACTAATGAAAAAAGTGACATCTTTAAGCTTTAAGAAACAATGAAACCATGAAAGTGTGTCATAATCAGAGCTAAATATGAGTGTCACTTTTTCTTCTAATTTTGTTTATTAATCTCCATGGAACAATTATTATTATGGCTGATAATAATGTGAAAAATCTGAACATGTTTAGTGCTTTCTCACTTATATTTATTTGTTTTATCACTATATACTCATAACCAGCAACAATGAAACTTTAGTTCCACAAAACAAGAATAAAGAAAAGTTAGGTTACATGTCAGTCTTTTATTAGAAAAAAACAAATATCAGAATTACACATTTGGTTTTTAGTAAAGGTTTAAACACAACTTAATTCTAAATGTCTTTTAAAGGTGCTACAAGCTTCTGAGATATTACTGCAGGTTGATTCACTTTAGAACTTAAAAAAGTGGACCGTTTGGTTAAAAGAAACCGTTATTTACTCATGTATGTTAGTTCAAATGAGGTGGACAAAGTTCTCAGTATATATACACAAATACGTCACTAAATCTTTAGATAGTTTCAGTACGCAGACTAAACATTCTTCGTTATTTCCTGAAAGGAGAAGCAATGTCATAAAAAGTAATTATTTAAAAACAGTCCCAACGTGTTTTTTTAACTACAGTTTTGTTTTTGTTTTGTTTTTTTAAAACGAAAGAAATTTAATTGAACGTTCACATAAATAACCTAATTACACATCCATGACTGCAGAGGACCAAACAGGCTTTTTCTTTTGGTTAAACAGCATGACAGAAAGTATTAGGATGACATAGTTTGTAACGTCACTTTTGTGCATTTTGTGAATTTAGCATTTACAATGTGTTTGAAGTTGTTTTTTTAAGGTAGTGACTCCACACACTCAACACACGTTACCCAACTAAGATAAGGCTTTTACAGCAGCTGCCCTCAGATGGTCTTTATGAGCCTTTCTGCCTTCAGTTTCTAAAAATAAACATGGGGGGTGGGGTTGTGATTTTTTTTAATTTTTTTATTGGCGAGTATGTCATTTCTTATTATAAACCTTCACAGCACCTTTTGGATGATGATCCATCTCTAGTGTATAGCACAGTCCTGCAGTGCTTATGACTGAATCTGTGCAGAAAGCAGAGCTGCATAAACCTCAGAATAAGTCTAGGTACCTCTGTAGAAAAAAAATAACATTTATAATTCATTAGAATGGCACAGCTCCATACTGGAGTTTAGATTGCAAAACCACATCCCTTTTTTTGTAATGCTGGTAAAAGTTGACATCGGCAGGTGTTAGAAATGCATTTTTTTTAATTATTGACAGCAAAACTGTAATATAGGTAATTAATGAATAAATTAGGACTGAATTAGCAACTCCAAAAATTTCTCCTTTCTCTCTGAAGGGTAAATTCTGTTTATTCCGCTTCTTTCACCTGCAGCAACATCTTAAAGTACACCGACATGCAAATTCACCGCAGTAAACCTTAAAACATGAATCTCATTAAATAAACTACAGCACGTGTTTTAAGCCTCTTTTTTCACTCGGATACTGGTTAACCTCTTTCACGTCAGGAAGAAAGCCTCCTCATAAGCTACATCTTGAATGCACCAGTTTCCATCCACTGCGAGGCTGAAGATTCAAAGTTACAGAAATTATATCACTGTTCAAATACTTCTGGACTTGATTGTGGAACCAATGAGCAGGAAGCAGAAGGCAGAAATGCTTCGGTAGCATAAAATCGTTCAGATAAACTAAAGAATCCACAGAAAGATTAAGAAAAAGTGCAAATTTTAGCTTTAAGTCGGCATATTTACACAAATAATGTTTGTGTAAACCTACCAAGTTCTTTTTTTTACGCCGTATTCTAGGCAGTGCTCAGGTTGGGAACTCTGCATGAACAAGTGCTTTGTGAGAGGACAGTAACACAGAGTGACGACTAAGAGCTCATGGAGACGTTCCTGCTGTCGCTCATGGCTCTGCCTGCTCATCTTTTCTGTCCAGGAACTGTAAGTTGATTTCTTTTGCGGGGCAAAGCAGGGTTCTGGTGATTGGCTTCACTGTCGTTCCAGCGGGGTCAGGCCTGACCTCAAACACCTTTATCAGCTGAAACAAAGCAGAAAGAGGACTTGTTGCATATGTGAGGCAAACAAGCTCTGACACAACTAATTGCGAAGCAGCCAATTAAATAATGAGGGGGTTTTAGCTTTGATGACACAACCCCGCTTTTATACTTTGATCAGATGGAGTCTTTACCTTTAAAACGCATATGATTGAGCGTAAAATGCAACTAATGTGAAAATTATTAACGTGAAAAACTACTTGAAAGCAGTTTGATGATTTCCTAAGAAATCTTATATAAACATCAACACGCAGGGAAAAAATATGTTGTTACCCTGGACAGAAGGAGGTACATCTCAAGCTCAGCCACACGCCGACCTAAACACGCGCGGATCCCAAATCCAAATGGCACTGACCCAAACGGGTGCTGCTTGAACTTATCCTCCGCTCCTCTGAGCCAGCGCTGGGGCAGGAATCTGTGCGGGTCTGGGAACGTACTCTCATCGTAGGACACAGCATAGTGGCACAGGTGGAACAACGTCTGGGAGGGAAACAGCACAATGAGCTGCCACTTCTGGTTCTGAGCCCTTTAGCACAGGATGAAAGTGAGTATGACATTTGAAAAGTTTTTGTTTGGTTTCAAATCATGTGACAACACAGAAACAACTGTGAGAATAATAATAATAAGTATTATTATTTTTTACCATATTCTTTTAATAGTTAGTTCAGGGACCTTGTGCATTAGTGCTTTTAGATTTGTCTGTAACGTCTGACACAGTACATTATGAATTTCTTTGAGGATGTCTGATTTTTTTTTTTTTAATCTTACAACAAAAGAGAATAGAATTGTTTTTGAAAAAGGAAAATCTTATTGTGAAAGGTAGGAAAATAATAATTAAAATAAAAAATTAATTTCAGACAATGTAAAGGAACAGTCAACATTTGCAGCTGATGTTTCGAGAAACAAAAATCTTCTTGCTTGTTAGCATAAAACTGCATAATGCTGAAGAGTACGTAGAGGTTTTAGAGCAATTTAACATTATATACTGTAAATCAGTGTTTCTCAACCAGGGGTCTGCGTACCCCTAGTGGTCCGTGGTGTAATTGCAAGGGGTCCATGGGTCCGTGACAATAAAATTTTAAAAAGATCCTCTGACATTTATAGAAATAGATTATTATTTTACTCAAATGTGACCGAAACCTTTATCTACCTAAACTACAGAAGGTAACATGATCTTCTTTTTCTCTTTCACAAGTGTAATTCATTGTATTTTAATATGAAATCTTGCACCCATTTGCATTGTTGAAGCTACTGCAGGACACTGTTAATGCAAACTTAACACGATCTGCATCCTTTTCAAATTACGAGTCCCTGATCGTTTCAGTGGACATACACCATTCATTTCTTAAAAATGCTTTTATTGTGAAATATTTGCAGACAGCTGTTTGGGGGAAAACTCATTAACTTGCAAAGTTCAAGTTAGAGCTTGAAATTGCAATAATGTAAGGACAAAAAAAACACAAAAAAGATGACAATAAGTACAGTAACACAAAGAAGAAGAAAAAGAGGGGGGAAGAAGTAGACAACATGGAGAAATGGCTCATATAAAAAAAAAAAGACCACAAGGAAAAAGAACAAAGAAAACAGCAAAATGAGACTATAAAGAAGAATATGTCATGTTGTGTTTTTTATGTGTGTGCGTAAAAGATGCGCACATTCTCCCATCAAGTTTTTATTTTTTTTTTTAAATATTGGTCACAATCTTGGCATAAAAAGTCACATGTGCAGCTTTCAGGTCCAGTATTGTTCATGCGTAACATTTATAAATAAGCACCCAGGTGCTGAACTGCCCACAGTCCAGACCTGTAACCAATATAAAACATGTGGTGCATCATTTAAAAAAAAAAAAGTGTTTTTGTTTTAGTGATAAAGACCCAAATGCAGGAGAGCTGGAGTGTGCAGGTTTCCAACAGAAGACATTTAATAAGTCTAAGAACAAAGCATCAAACCAAACAGCAAAACATTAGGACTGAACAAGATGAAAAAGTAATCAGGAAGAAAAGACAAGAATGGGATAACATTCCTCTCCTAAAAATCCAGAAACCGGTCTCTTACCTTTTGCCAGACGTATAGACAATTGTTAGAAGAGGGGATCGAAGAGGACTTGTTTTTTTTACTTTTTACACCTAACGGTTTTGGAATTGGCGTGTTGAAACTGTGCTACTGAAACACCACTGTGCTTTACTGGAAGTAAGAGCCTGGGGCTTTCTGATGCACACCTCACCTTTTTAGGGAAGAGATGATCTCCCACGACAATCTCATTTTCAGCAGTGATGCGGGCATTTCCTGGCACCACTGGATACAGCCTAACGAACCAAAACACAGCGTTTCACCTACGTATTCAGCAATTTATGGCACAACGAGATATTTACCTGCATGCAAACAAATGGATGCTTTATTGATACAAAGAAATACCTTTAATGCCTTGCTTATCTCCATTTGCAAAGCACAGACACCTGAACCATTGATTGTAACGTCAAGTGTACTGACGTATATGTAGGTAGATGAAATATATTTTTAAATATGAAATTTCTAGCTAGACAGAATCTAAACTAAATGGCTCCACCTTTGATGGATTGATCGTTTTAGCTCTTATCCAGTGAATGAACAGAAAAGTATCAGATTTTAGATCATATTTTAGTGTTTTTAATTGAGTAATTTTAATTTTCACAGTTTTGCTGCTTAGTAAAATTTGTCTCGACAACCTTCTGGTGTTTGGTTCATATCATGTTGATAAAAACCAACAACAACTCTAACCGTAGCGTCTCTCTGATGACAGCCTTCAGGTATGGCATCTGAGGAATGTCGTTGCTGGTTGGCACCTTGTCTCCGGGACACACACTGATAACTTCCTGGTATAACTGTTCTTGGATCTCTGGCTCCTTTGCCAAGTGGTACAGAGCCCATGAAATGGTGTTGGAGGTCTGCAACACAGGCAAACACAAATACAAACGCTAGCTGTTATGAGTATAAACCACACATGCACATAAAAACTGAAAAGCTAAATTTCAAGAAAGGGTTAGAACAAAACCATATGTCAAAATACGTGCTTTCAAACCAGGTAAGTTATGTTTACGTCATTAATTGATGCGCCCTTCAGCTACACACTTGTCCCTATTAAGTATATTGTATTAAAGTGGTGAAATTGTAGCTGACTACAGCTTTGAAATATTACATTGTAGTTTGCTAGATTCTTTACTGACTGGTGGTGTAACATGCTTTTTGTCATCCTAAGTAGCTTCTTATATTATTGTTTGCAACTGTTACGTTTACACGAACTAATAAAAAAATTATTAAAGTTTAAAAGAGCAAGAAGATCTAGACAGTTGCAAAAGCAGTTTTAGGCCACTGCCTTTCTAAATGAAGATTAACACCCTCCTGGAAATGAAGGTTTTAAACATGTTAAGACATTTCTAAACTGTTCTAAAAGCAGAAAAATATTAGAGTTGTTTGAAAATAAAGTCGACTAATTATATGATATCCAAGAATGACTTCAAGACAGGTTTGGAAAATACTCATGAAATGTAATTCTTAGGCCAAAATCAGTTTTTAAATGACAGAGGGACCAGACGCTGAAGAGCAAAACTGCTTTGAGTCAAGGAAGGTTATGATTACACTGTCGTGTCTTACCTTTTAATGAGCAGAATTCAAATACCCATGCACCACTGAATTTCATAAAGTTTCATTTAATCAGCTGAAACAAATAACCTCTTAGGGCGTATTCAGCACAGACTGAACATCAGACGCTGTGGAGCTCGTCATGCCTGTGTGCAGGCTGCTGTATTGCTGTTGTCTTAGGAACCACTGCAGTGTAAGTGTACAAATTTGGCTGAGGACCTCATGAGGACATCTTGTCCTCTGTTAGCTCTTGTAGGACTTACAAAAGTGATATGTTTGACTTCCAAAACAAATGACAGATTTATTTAGGTTAAACAGACTAATTAGTCTGACAGTATGTGGACATTATTACGGAGGGTTTAAGATGTTTGCTCAGAGTAAAAGCTGCACAGCATCTCATTAGAATTATGTAACATATAACTTTCTTATTGGACAAACACCTCTGTGCAGCAGAGGGCTGTAAATACTCACCGTGTCGACTCCTGCCAGCAGGAGCTCAGTGATGCTGCCCAGGATCTCTGTGACTGTCATCTTCTCACTAAGCAGCAGGTGTGTCAGATATGCTCCCTCCACATTCTTGTCCAAATCCACTTTTTGACGGATCTCCTCTATTTTCTTCTCAACCAGCCTCTCAGCTAAGGGTGACAAGGCAATCTTGTGATTCCATCCATTTCTCAGGAGGCAGATTTGACACTTTGACACTGTTTTGTGTCGCATTTATCGCTTTGTCTTACTGCTTTGCATTCACCAACATGAGGATCAGCCCTTATCTGAGCCAGTACGCTACACACAGCTCCAGGTATGGGCCATGGTTGTCTCTTGTCTTGACTCCTGCAGTGTTTGTGAAGCAAATCTCCAAGAATGTATAATGATCCACAACACAGCAGGGCAAGCTGATATTTCCCCTGCAAATCCTTATCTTTTTTCCTTCTTACTCACTGTCCCTTAAAGAAACAAGGAATAATTCATGTGGATGCCAAGGGTCTCTTCTCTACTGTTGCTTCTTAGTCGTACAAAGGTCGTAAAAATGACTAGATGTAACCATGAATGTCATCCCGCTAGATGGGGACAGAGTCTCTGAGGGCTTGCCACTGACGTGGGTTATAAATTTTGGACTTTGACCTTTGACGGAGTCACTAGAGTCTATTAACCCTGAAATGAATGCAACCTGACAAAAATGCTCTGGAAGCCTAAACTGTAATAACCTCGTTGGACACCAGATCTATAATGGGAAGTGTTAGAGAAAAAACTCACTCTTGTCACTAACACTCTTTCTGAGTACTTTATTTTATTCTGTCTCATGTATAAGATGATTACAACTTCCTTTTCCTGTGAAATATATGTATAATGTGTAATGCTCTGTATAATGTGTGTATTTCAAGCCATTTTCACATGTACGCTGTATGCAGTACAGTACAGTACTTACCCTGAGAATAATACAATTTCACTCTATGTATCAATTGACATCCTTTTTGTCGGTTAATAAAATGCATAAAAAAATTCAAATAATCACTTGTTCATTGGTTGAAATTCATGCTGCTTACCGACTTTGAAAAGGTGATCCCAGGTTGCAATAAACTGCTTCCAGGAAGGCATGTAGGGCCAAAGAGACTGGGGGAAGAGGACAATGATGGGAGAGAGCCGGAACATTTCTCCAACAGAGAAGATGAACTTTTGGGTTTCCTCCGGCACCACGTCATTCATGCAACCCATACGAGTTTCAAACAACACTGAGCAGATGCCTGCACATGAAAAGATGATTGCAGAACCAATGCTTGGATTTTAATTTCTTCTTCTTCAAAAAAAAAGAAACGCAAACAAAATTTTCTAAAAAAAAAAAGGTGTAAAGTTGCTGAGATTGTGAAGGATTTTTTTTTGTGTTTTGATGGTCAGATTGTTGCTTCATGTTTTCTTTGAGCCATGAATAAATAAAAGCGAGCTGAAAACCTAGCTACAGCTTAACATCTGCATCCCTCTATCTAAAAAATGGCTCTTTCACTCCACACATTATATTTTTGAACCAGATGTTGTAATTACAGAAACAACAAGATATGGTGACATCTAGCAGATGATTTGCAGCAAAAAGAAAGAAAAAATACAGAATGCCTTCTTTACAGAGATTCCTTGGTTTGTCCATGCTGGGCAACCGTAGAAACATAGTTTTTGCTGCATTTTTAGGGTCTTCACCAAACTGCTCTTGAAAGGACGGCGGACAATGTTTTACGAGGCAGACAATACAAACAAATGGACAGACATTCAGACTGGTCTGGAAAAAAGACTTGAAACAAACAAAACCAGCTAAAGTGACCCTGTTCAGAATCGAAAACTTTTAACCGTTTGCTGTTGAGTTTGGATACTGATTAAACATACAAGATAACATATTTGATGGAGATGAGCACAAAACGTGCTGACCAATGACTTTGTTCACTTTGGACACAGCTTCTTGGTGGCCAAGTTAAGAACATACAACAAAAGTGGGCGCCTCAGCTGTTAATTTCTTTTTTATTAATCATATAACTGTAGCTTTAATGTTTTGGTGAAATACTGACATATTCCAGTGTCCACATTGGTTAAGAAGAGCACAAGCCGTTTTGAAATGTCCAGCGAGCCTCAAACTGAATGACAATACTGAAAAATTGCCTTCCCAGGACTGTTCTGTCTCATCTCGTAAGGTACAACGATCAAAGCCACAGGTTATCTCACAATATCTAATCAGCTGTGAAGTCCAAAAGGCTCAGCGGCCTCCTCGAAGTCGACACCCTGAATGACAACTCAGTAAGAGGTTTTTTTTCCAGTAACACTTTACAATAAGGTACACAAAATGCTGCTTAATATCCACTTAAAGCTACACTGTGCGTAACTGTGCTCTTTAGCACCCCCTCTGGTTGAGAAGTGCAATTGTCTGGTACCGTCGTCGTAAATATTCTCCTGGCTTCTATTGCTAAATAAACTATGAACCACTACTGTAACTAATAACCAGGGTAATTGTAAAGTGTTGTCGTTTTTCCTTTACTTAGAGACAAGAGCTCTGACATGAAAGAGCAAAAAAAAGGTTAACAAGACGAGTTTGCTGTCATTTAATCTGATGCATTTTACTAATGATATGTGATAGAAAACACACTTATGGTGCTACAGTTTGCCTGTTTGCTCATGTAGGAGTTTTTAAAATTGAACTTTGATTGAGAGTTATTTGTATCAAATGATAGTAACAGAAAATACAAGAGTTCTGTCAAATTATGGACGTGCTTCCTTATGCTAAAATAAACTAAATAAACTTACTGTGGCTTGGTAATGTCTGCATACTCCTCTAGTTATTAGTTTTCCTAAAATTAGATGAATAATGCTGGGTAATTGTTATCTGCTCACCTTCAAAAGCAAATTTGTAGAGTTCTCCAGTAACATCAGCGACTACGACTCCCTGCCCAGTGTTTTTCCTGATCGACGCAACTCTGTCAATAAAGTCTGTCACCACCTCATTGATGGTGTCCGTGTAAGAGGAGACATGCTGCGGCTTCAGCATCCGCGGGTTTAAGGTGCTGCGTATCTGCTGCCATGTGGCTCCCATCCTGAAATCCAGAATTAGTAAAGTAAGTCAAGTTTATTTCTGTAGTTCATCTGGCTCTTGGATTAAATTATTCACAGGTTCTTTTCATGACCAACTTTAAAGGCACACAAAACATTTTAAAATACATATATATCATAATTTTAACGGTCCAAAGTGAAACTGCTGGACAAACTCTGAAAATATTCAACTGTATTTTTGTATGTGGTAGCAATTTCATAACTTTTTTTTCTATAGTCATAATATTCAAATCTTTCAGTTCATGCAGCCTGTCACTGAAGCTTCAGGAGTTTACTGATTTTTTTTTTTTGTGTGTGTGTGTAAGAAATGGGAAGTGACACGTCTCGTGTTTGTTTACATGCGAGTACACAGCACACCTCAAGCTGAGTCAATTATCCCAATTATCTCTGATTGTCTGCTCTCCCAAACAAACTGGTCTGACTGTGTTGGACTCAACGCCTGGAATAACACCTGGTATTTTCAAGGAAACTTGCAAACGATAACACTTTGCAGAAACTTTGTAAATTTCTAAACGTATGTTTACGTTTGCTGTCTTTTCCCTCCACCGTATTTCCTTCCGTTTTGTTTTCATGTAACTTATCTCAATAAAAGGAAGTGCCATATTAGGTTTGATTTTGCTTTTCCTGTGTTCTTTTCTTTATAACTTCCGTCCCATGTTTTGTTATTTTACTGTTGAGGTGTGTAATGGTTTTTTGATCTGTTTTTTTTTTTTTTTTTTTTGTTGAATCTTTGGTTTTCTTGTTCTGCTCTTTGTTAGCTCTGTTCTCTATCTACTTAGTTCCTGTTGTCTTTTCGTATCATTTTTCACCTAAATAATCAGTGAAACGTTTTAGAGTGCCCCAATTCTTCCAGTTTTTTTTTTATAAATTAAAAAAAAAAAGTTACAGCTAGAAGGTCCTGGGTTCAGTTTCTGGCGTGTTCACTCCTCCATGTCATCAGCACCTGTACCCTGGGTGGGGCTGGTGAAAGGGCCTTTCTGTGTGGAGTTTGCACGTTCTCCCCGTGTTCCCTTGGGTAGCTAACGTGAGCTACCCTCACAAAAACATGCAGCAGTCCTGGGCTTAACACTGCCTCCCCCGGCTGGGGCGCCCGAGGGGGCGTGGAGGATCTGGCTGGAATAATGTGATCCTTCCACGCTGTACATCCAGCCGGGAAACCCATCCCCTCGGGTGAAAAGAAGGGCAGAGAAGGAAATTTGATTTCAGTGCAGGGTCCTCCTGGGGTTGGCAGAGGGAAAGCAATGCCCAGGTCTGCAACTTAGGTATGTGCACTGGGTGATATAAATGGGGAAAAAATGTGGGGGGAGGAAAAAAAAAAAGTCTAATGAATATTCCAAAATGATATAAAGGTAAGCAGTGAACTTCTGAGGGTTAACAAAAAAAGATAAGGGTTACCCGAAAGAGTAAGTATCATACAAAAAAGATTTTTTTATTTTTTAAGGGAACAAAGCAAAGCAACTTACAAGTGCATAATTTTCAACAAAAAAGGTGGAAAAATTGGGGTGTTATAAAACTTTTGACTGGTAGCGTTTGTCTTATTGTTCTCCCTGAGTGTTTCCTCGAACCCGAACCCGAATGAACACATCCTGTCCTGCCTTCTTCTGCTGGTCTTTGGTCGTTCCGTGTGGACGCACTTCCTGGTTGTTTTCAAAGCTGCATTATTGTACTACTAGCGTGTGCTGTTTTTGTTTTCAACCAAATGATGGCTTTATCCAGATGCTTCTGAGAAAATATGTACACAGCTGAGCAGTCTTCAGCGTTGAAATACGCTAGCTCATCACAACTGCGGTGTGACCTGCAGCTGGAAACGCTGTTGCATAATCATTTGTCACGACTGCCATACCAGAATGCAATATATGCAATACATGTGCACTGCACTGTATGAACAGAGCATGGACAGCTGTGCACAATAATAATTAAAGTTACTCGTCTGTATTGTCCTGTGACACTGCATTTCAAAAACAACCCCCCTTTGTCTCTGCCTCTGCATCTTTGAACCTTTGGCTTTGCTCTCCTGTTCAGGCAGCTCTTTTTGTTAAATGACAGGACTTTATCACCACTGCTTCTTCTACTTGTATTTGGGTCCAACGCCTCATCCATTATTATAGGATGGTAATACTCTTATATTACTATACATTCCATATTGCTATACATATTATGTACATTTCTTTTTTTCTTTTGCAAGTCAAGCCAAGATAAAGACAAAAAAAAAAAGAAAACAGCAGAATTAAATCTAATAAGCAGGAAAATTTACCTCAGTACTCTACTGTCTCAGCGTAATCAATCACTGAGGCCTTACTGATTAACAGGAACTGGTAAAAATGGAAATTGTCTTCAGTAAAAGTGCAATTTCCTCTTGTTTGAGTAATGTTTGCTGAAATCTACATCCTCCTTTATTAGGAAACAAAAACCATGTGGTCACTGACTCTGCGGTCAGAAATGCAACTTCTGGCTGCTGTTTTTTTTTTCTGTAATAACATTTGTTTACAAAACAGAAGCTAGAACTTTTATTTGGGCAAAAAGTCCAGTGCAGTTTATTGACTGTACGCAACTGAGACGAGTAAAAAAAAAAAAGCTGAATATTATTGTAATCTTATTACTTCTATGTTATACTCTAGCTCCTGAGACAATGTCAGGGAAAGAAATTTTCCTGAGTCTGTCTCTACGGAAACGTGTGTCTACCTGAACTAGTATTGCTCCAGTGCTGCATATTTAGAAACAGTAAAAGGTGCTGCCACAACAAGTCTGACGGGAAAAATAAATTCCAGTCAGGAGAAGCTGCAATTAGTCAAAGGATGATAGACCACGAGCATCATTTGTTTGTTTTTTTCTGCATTCTTTAAGACATGCTATGAGGCTGCTTTACTCATACGCAAATAAAAGACAAGAATGAAAAGCAGGTCCAGACTGAATCCTTCTTTTGCATAAAGGCATTATTTATGAATCCTCTCCACTCTGAATTTGCCTGTGAACACAGTTAAATAACAATATAGTGCTTTGAGTGTCAGCTGCTGCACCATCCACTCATCCATCTTCCATACTTGTTATTCCTGTCCCTATGAAGTCCTCAGCTGTAACTCAAACAATGGACATTGTGGTATATACCCCACTGATTACATGCCAGGTCCTCTTACCTTGTATATCCCAGTGTGTTTATCAGGACATCATGTACTTTGCTAAGGAGCAGAAGAAGAACAGTTCTGTTTGGGGTTTCTACTCACGCTGTAAGGGGTCCGTGGGCCTTGTTCCTGAGCTCTCTGTAGCCCCTCCAGTGGGGCATGTCCGTCCGGATCGGATGTCTTCCCTCCTGCCTCAGAACCTGTTCTATCAAGTCGGCGCTGGCCACATTCACCACAATCATAGGGCCGTATTTAGACTTCCAGATGGGACCATAGATTTTCTTGTGTTCAATCTACGAGCAAATAAAGAAAATTACTGGGTTATTTGTTGGGTTATAACCACAGATACTGACCATACTTATAAAGAGGGCCTGCAGCAGACATAACTGCTTGTCTGCTGAAATCAGAAAATAAAGTTCATTTAGTCAATCTTGAAAATATGAAAATGATGATTGACGTGTTAAAAGCATAGAATATTAGTCAGTTCTTCCTTTATCACATAAGAGTAGATACCATGAGAAGTAATGGAAACTAGCAGAAAGTGTCAGAAAGAGCATCTCTTGACATGTTACAGTAACTGTCTGGTTTTCCCAGAGGAGGTTTATCATAACACGGTTAACCATGCCTATACTTCCCTATAACAAAGAAATAACAGGTGCAATGCATTTAAACACACTCTGAGGGTGATGTGTGTAAACTGACAGAATAACAACAGTGTTCACTGCTGAAGCAGGTCTTCCTGTCAGGCTGGAGGCTACCACAGTTCAAATACCAGAGCTCCCATTCCACCTACTTGCATTTGTTGTGTCGTTTGAAAATAGCCCTTTACGAAAAGCCAGTATAAAGTAGTCGCGAAACTCGGTCCAGCCAAGTCCTCCATTGTTTTCAGTTTGTTGACACCCATCACGGTGCTGGCGGAGGATGTGCGCCGGAGCTGGATGTCCCCGAGGCGGCCCGCGCTCAGTCCCGCTGCGGCTCTCTGGACGCATTTATGCCGCTGAGCGATCGCCTGCAGACCGACGCTGGTTACAGCAGATTTCCTCAGCATTTTCGCCGCGGAATGAGTCTGTTTTCCGTGGAGCCACATAACCCACGCCAGAGCTTCAGTGAACGTATCTGTGGCACAGGAGGCGGGTGTGAAAATGGGACCTTGTTTGCAGACCGCCTCTGTGCCAGAAATGGACTTTGATTCCGTCATTTCTGCAGCTTGAGAAGACAGGTCTGACAGTTTCTCTGATTTTCTGTGCAACTATTCTCCTGCTGAAGGGAAAAAATAATGATAATAAAAATAAAAGTCATGTACACCTACTTTATTCCAACCAGAGGCACACTTCGAGAAAATGGGACAGTTTATGCAGGGAATAAAGCACAACCAGCTGGAGGAAGGCCAAATATTAAACTGGGGCCATTGGTCCGCTTTTGCAGTAAAGGAAGGCATATTTTGCAGTGTTTTTATGAATATAAATGCACGTGCATCACAAACTAATGACGCAGTCAGCTGCTTTGTATTTGTACTGTTATGAAGGTCATAGAAAACGCCACTTTCAAAATAAGAGCTCACCAATATTCAATAGAGCAACCTGTAGTCAGCAGGGCTGCTGCTGGAGCCTGGAAGCTGTACATCTTTGAAAAAAACTGGTGAAAACATATAAACCAGAATTAGATCCACTTTACTGTATGGATATGATGCTGGTCATGCTAGTAGGTAAGTAAAGTTTACTTATGCAGCAGTATAACAATGAAACATAAAAAGTGCTTCACAATAAAACAATTAGCTACATAATTGAAAGAGCAAAGAAGAAAATAGAGAATCAAATTTAAAAAATAAAACATTCTTGAAGGTTATGAGTAAAATAAAAACCTCCACAAATAGAGTGAATTTAGAAATGACAACTGAATTATTATTCTTTTTATTAACAAGTGAGTCACCACTTATAGCACAAGCAGGGATGATGTATTTTCTTTAGTGTGGTGAACTTGAAGAAGCCTCTGGTTGATTAAACAGTCACTTGGTTGGGCACAAGATGTGCAGCGTTGTCCAGTCTGTTTTGTAACTCATCCAACATAGTCAGCTCAGAGCCAAGCTCCTATTTCAGTTGTTTTTCACTTTCTTTCAGTCACGGACTCAAAAGCTGCTGCAACAACATATGACTTCAGATAAAAACTGCATACTTTTCAGATATTTATAGAGCATGTGCAACATTTTACTTCCCACACTGAATGACCTAAGCGTGCACAGACTGCCCTGTCCCGTCTTGTAGACTGGGGAAAATGGTTTTATTTATTTTTTACTTCAAATGAACCCTGTTTTACTAGAACTCTGATGTCAGATTTTTTTTTTTTACCAGTATAGAGGTTTATTTGTGTTTTTCCCCTCATATAAATAAAATCTGTGGTATGTTGCTTTACATGTGCACATGTATACACTTGTAGAGAGGAAACGTGGGCTAAATGCACTTTTCACCTTGACAAGTCACTGCCATCAAAAAAACAAAAAAAAACAACATGCAGGTTTTCACATGTATCACCTTTTCACTGCAGAAATATGTTTTTTTTTTTTAACATATTCACCTTCACAGTCATTACAGCACATTGAGGTACTTATTCTATCATATTGAAGTGTGTGTAGGGGCAGCGCTAGCTCAGGTTGTACTACTGAAGGCGCACCTTAGCACAAGTGACTTAAGCAAAACTGTCTAAACTTGCCACTCCGTCAATCACAGTGCATTTCAAGTTTGGACAGTCTGAACTGCTCTATAGATATAAAAAATAAAACTTGGGAATATTAACTGGATCAAACATTATCTTTACAGACTGACAAAACAATCCTGTTAGAAAGTTCACTGTGGGTGATTAGACCAAGACAACATCATGATTTTTTTTCTTTTTTTGTCCCAACCATCAATTCAATGTGGCAGGAGCCCTTTAATGATGAATTCTTTCTCTTTTGAGCTGTTGGAATGAAGCAACTTCACACAAAAAACACAAGAAAGAATTAAAATCTTTAATTTTTGACAAAAAAAAATTATTCTCAAAAGATTTTACAAATTATTCTCCACCTCTCTCCATAAGTTTGAAGAAAATAGTTCAAATCGAAAGACACATTTATGTTATGTCTCTAACTGTATTCAGTCAGCAGGGATGCCCCCCCCCCCCCCTCAACAAAGTGCTGGAACATGAACAGCAATCTCCTGTCTTGACACCAGTCAGCAGTAAAAGGGGTTTGTTAGAAAACAGGAAGGCCCGTTCCTTAAATGGCTGAGCAAAGAACAAAAAAGGCACATGAAGTTCTTTAAGACTCACGCTGAAGTGAAATTTTAACACGTTTGAGTGTGCTTGAGTACAGCTTGTAACTTCTGTGAATTTAAAATGTGCCTAAAATGAATTCCCTATTGGTCGAATGTATTTGGAAAGATAAATAATTAAATTCAAGTATTGCAGGTTTAAGTTGCAAAGCATGACCCTACGAGAGTCCACTCAGTACTAGTGCACTATTCTACCGAACATTAGACCCATTTAATACACTACATTACCCCTGTGTAAGATGCTATATTGCTTTATAAAGCTGTAATAATCAATGTTTTTTTTGTTTTTTGTTTTTTACATTAACGCTACACACAGAGTGTAAATGGGGTGCAGTAGCAGCAGCATGAAGCTACAGATAATTATCATCTAGCTCTTCATTTAAACTCTATTGAGAATTCTTTTTCCATGTTTCAGCATTCTTTGGTTTCTGGCTGATCATCTCCTTCACTGTAAATGCACATTTCGATCATTGCAGGCAGCTGCCTTCTTTTAAACTGCAGACAGCAAAAGTTCACATATTTTATGGACACAGAGGCGCATCTAGTCGCTAAAAAGCAAGTTGTCTTTCTCAAGCGAAAGAGAAATAAACAGCAACAAAACAAAACGGAGTCAGTACAACTACAAGTCAGTATTGATCTGTGACTTCTGGATGCTTGTTTTATTGTTAATAATGCATTTATGTTTTGTTATTTTGCTTTTGTCATGCAGCTACTTCTCAGGAATCTGAAGTACAAAGCTCACAAACTGTTTTAGAATTCAAAAGCAGAATACCGTCATATCAGAATGTCTCAAATAATTCAGTCCTGTTATGACAGATTTTGGCTTCAGATCCAAAACTGAAATCTTAAAGACAACCAACTGAACCGAAGCAGATAGACAATATCTAATGTAAGGCACAACTATGGTTGTTAAATATTGCTGAAGTGAAAATGCAAAAGCAAAGGAGATTAAGGTAATCTATGAGTAGAAACATCCATCCACACCTCGTCATCAGCACTGTGACTCTGTATCTCACGTTTCTTTGGTCACTTCAGTCATACAAAGCAACAAAAGTGATATATTATAGACTTTTCATTATATTTTCAGGCTTCATTCATGTCAAATATCTCTGAACTAAGGTACCTTTAACATAAAATCTCCACAAAAAAGCAAGACAAAATGTAACATTTGTTGGCAGAGAAGCAACACATTACTAAGATCTGTGGATACGTAGACAAGAGTCCGTGTTAAAGGACGCAAGACACCGACAAGTCTGTGACTGACTGCTTTACTCTTCTTTGACAATCCTCGTCTTGTCTGCAGAGGTCAACGTTGCATTCCTCAGTCATCGCTTTCACTGCCCGATTCGCTCAGTTGGAGATCATTCTCTGCAAGCAGACAAAAAGCACACCATGTCTTAAAGGGAATGATGCATTCAAGTATATCTAAAAAGAAAAAAACACCCTCAACTAACCTCTCAGTTTTATAGCAGACTGGAATAAATTAATTTTTAACTTGCAACTCAAAAACAAAGGTGCAAGTTGGGTAAGTAGAGGAGGAAAAAGCCCAATAACCCCTTTTGTCAAATAAAGAAATAAAATATCACACATTTTCAGTACATCGTATGGATTTTGTTATTGAATAGTGAGCTTTAACATAAGAAAGGATAAACAGTTATTAGAAATCTACTATCGCATTTGTATCAGGTTGAAGTCTGAATGTGATCATATGATCATCATAGCACTGAGATTTTGCTCCTTTTTCAGCCATTCTGTTGCAGATTTACTGGTGCGCGTGAGATTATTGTCCTGTTACTGCCCAGTTATGGCCATCAAACAGATGTCATCACATCTGAATCTAGGATTTTTCTTTTTAAACACATGATGTTCATTGTTCACTTAAAGAATGTGGCATCAAAAGAAAAGCATATCAGCACCCTCTGACCAAAGCGCCTGACACCAAGTAAGAGGTGTTTGTGACATTGTGCAAAACATAGCACATAAAGAAATCACTTTTGATCACAGTTTAAGTGGATTTTATTTTGTGCGTACATGTATGAATTAGACAGACTTAACTGTCCATCTACGTTCCAATGACGCGCTGAGATCAAGCAGCAACCATCTCACTTCTGGACTGAAGCCAAGCCAGTAATGACAGAAACTGCAGTTTCTCGACTGACCACTAGGTAACGGACTCCCATGTTAAAATTCATTTATGCAGGGAAGAGATGCTTGGCCACTGAAGGGTCTCAGCAGTGTGCCGTTAGTCCACATTTAGGCAAATCTTTTTCTTTTTTTTAAATTCCAAATTTTATGTTTCAGTATGACATCTGAAATTGGGATATTTGGACAAAATTAATGCAAAGTAAAATGAATAATCTTCCCATATAAGCAAAAGCCAACCTAAAACAGCTAACTTCTGAGTGTGTTCAAGCTGGTTCTGCATCGTTCCAACATGGCACCAGCAGGAAAAAGAGGCTTCAAAAGTGCTTGTACAAACCGATGGGTGACGTAAGCGGACGGTTTCTCCCTCTCCATATATACACAACATTCCATATATACAGTCTATCGTTGTGGAAATATTTAACATTTCATGACTGAAGAACATTCAGCATTCACTAACACTGAATATTCCAAACACTATTTAACAAGTTTGCAACTGTGTACTTAAGACATTTTGTGATTTCTTCAGTGATATAGTGTTGAGAAATCCCATCTAAGATTATATTAAATGGACCACTTACTGAGCGTGTTCATGAGCCCACTTCCACTGTCTTGGTGGCGACTTGTTGTACAGGTGCTGGTGTTGATGATAGGCATGCTTGGGTTTGCTGGTGCAGAAGGAGGTGCAGGAGTCCGCTCATCTTCTGAATCACTGCTGCTTGAGCTGTCGTCACTGCTGGATGACGACGAGCTGTTAGAGTCTGAAGAACTGCCACTGCTGCTCAGCTGATCCATATCCCGTGCCTCTGCCATTAACTCTGTACAAAATGGAATATGAAGAGGAAAATACAAGAGAAAGAAATGTGTGAGAAATAATCACATTCCTGGAGCAGGTGTGCACATAAAAAAAAAACCACTAATACTGATGAAATGTCAATGTATCCTTGTAGGAGAACATGTTGTCTCATCTTGTTACCTCTCTCAATGTCGTCCATTGGGGATGCTGGAGACACTTTCTCTTTAAGAGGAGGACTTTTGGAGTTGCTTGAAGTTTTGTTACTGCTGCTGCTGCTGCTGCTGTTGCTGCTGTTATTGTTACTCCTTATCTGTTGGCTCAGACGATTGGTCTGCTGCTCCAGGCGGGAATGAATTTTACTGCTTCCTTCGGCCCTGGAAACCATATAAATGGAACCACAGAGAAGAGTAAAGTACATATGAAAATATTCCGCATGTTAAAGCAAATGTTTAAAAAAAATTAATTTAGCAAAATGTAAACTGGTAAATGTTACCGACACTTTCCTGTTTTGCTGCCACATATACATACATATTTATTAGGGGTGCAACAGTGCTCTTGGTTTGTAGTGAAAGATACTGAATTTTCTTCTGGCGATGTGCTCTGCGTTGAAAGCTCAGTGGATCTGCATTTGATTACTCTGCCTTGGCTGCACTGTCGGGCACAGATCCACTGAGCCCCTCCCATATGCATTCATCGAAGCTAACGAGACAAACTATTTCCACACCAGAGCCGTTGCCGACGACAGAAAGACGTGCATTTTTCAAATTACTGTAACTCGTCAACCGTTTGCGCCATTGATGTAATTATAACAGACTCTGAAAGCTGAGAAGCACAGCTTTGCGCTGATCTGTAAGCAATATCACACTCGAGGTCGTGCTGTTGTGCTGAATATCAGCTCTGGTGTGATTCGGTCGTAGACACGAGGCCACAGATATTCAGGTATTCAGCACGACCTCGAGTGTGATATTACTATTATACAGAAGTTCTACAAGTGCATTTTATTAGTTAACAGTCATAAGAGATTATGATTTGTTTGTTTATTTATTTAATCATTCATTTAGCTCCGCTAACACAAATAGTTCCGCAACTGGAAGGGAGACAAGGCTGTTGCCAGGCAACACATAAGCATTTCCGTCACACAAACCTGCTACTCTGCTTCTGCATATTACCACTATTTTGTATCATTTGCATTTTTGTGAATGTTTCCATTTATTGTACAACTACTGAAATAAGAGTCTGTTGACAGACGCTTTGGTGGCTGATGTGTGTTTCTGATGAGTTAACAGCACGTTGCTGTGTGATCTAAGATAGTTAGATGTAGTGATGCAACATTATTAACGGTTATTAGAATGTCTGTGCAGCTAAGTGATGATGTCTAAAAAAGTCCCAGTGCTGTTGTACTCTATATCAGCACTCATGTAATGTCTCTTGTCCAATCAAATAACTAGGTCAGAACTAACTCTTGTGTAAACACCATATAGTGTACATAGTCCAGGCAAACAAACGCAAACAAAACTGCTTGCGTTGTTGTATTATAGTTGAAATTAAATTTATGTCATCTCAAAAGATCTGGATCTGGTCATTTAGTGTTTAGAAAGACAAAAGTTGTTGAAAATTTTGATCTTTTTTAAATTATTAATATTATTTTGTTATATTACACAGTTACACAGCATCTATAACATATAAAAATTACAATATCTTTAGGGATTTTAAAAGTTGAATTTATCCTGAAAAAATGGGCAAAAAATTAACTTAAAAGACATTATCTGAGACATTTATTGATCAAGGACAATAAGCACCAGGTGACTGTTATTATTATGGGAGTAAAAGGGTTTTAACTTGTTGCAACATGGCTACTGCCTCAACTGTAAGTGAAATCAAAGCTCCTCCACCATCATTCAGATACTTTGGTTCATGTTAAGAATGACCCTGATGTTTTCCACACATAACACACACACACATATATATATATATATGCTGATGATAGCAAGTGGAATTACATCCAACAACTCTGTTACAATTGCTCTAAATTATTATAGTCTCTGTTTTCACATAGTAATGGCAAAAAAAAAAAAGTAAACCTAAACACACGTCACCATTTATAGAGTCAATACTCTGGTAAAGATAATACCAAACTAAACAAAAAACAAACAACAAGAAAAAAAATAGTGGGGGCAGTGGGGGGGCTCCGTGGCGTACCAGCCAGAGACTGGCAACCGGAGGCTCGCTGGTTCAATCCCCGGCTGGTACCAATGATGTGGGCAGGGGTAATACCTGAACAAGTGCCTCCCCACGTTCACATCCATGGATGAGGTGCCCCTGAGCAAGGCACCTGAAACCCCCACTTGCTCCCCGGGCACCGTGGCAGCCCACTGCTCTGGGTCCTGTGGCCCCGATAGGTAAAATGCAGAGAAGGAATTTCCCCACGGGGATCAATACTAGTATATCAAAAAGGAAAGAAAAACAAAAAGAAGCTTAATGCTATGCAAACAGTAGAATGATCAGAAATCCTGGACCTTAAACATGATAGACCAAAAACCAATAAAATGCAGGTTTGTCCCTCCAGTTTCTTTATGTTGGTTCATAGACTTTAGTCTATGAAGATATTACTTTATT
>JBAMYA010067007.1:0-26367 GCA_037176975.1 Arrhamphus sclerolepis
TATATATATATATATATATATATGTGTGTGTGTGTGTGTGTGTGTGTGTGTACACAACAGTAAATACACACACATATATATATATATATATATAGGGATATACATATAACTGAATTAATAAAAGTTTAACTTAAGGAACTAAGATTTAAATGTGTTTATTTATGCAACCTGTTACATAAACAGGAAATGATGCAGGCTATACCCACCAGGAAGTCAGTCACCACAAAGAAGTACTCAGAGTTCTCCACAGGGGGCGGAGTCTCTCCAATCGTGGTGAGTGTCAGCGTGGACCAGTACATGCTGTACGCGTATTTCCTCACCAGGCGGCCGAACTCTGGGTCTGACGGGTCGGGGTACACGAACCTGTCAGAGCCAAAGCCTGGAGGGCAGAGACAGAGGTGGATGTTACAGGTTTTACAGGTGCGGAGGTGTGGCCTGAGCTGATGACCTACCAATGGCCTTGGAGAAGGAGTAGTAGAGGCAGGCATTCCAGTGGATGATGATAAGAATGTACATGACAAGGTTGGAGATGCGGAGAGCATTGGGGTAATTGGTCCTGGTCTCGGTCCGCTGGAAGAACTCCATCATCCTGGAACAGAGGACCAAGGTTAGAACCAGAACACAGAACCCTCAAAACCACAATTTGCAATTTCACACAAAAAAAAAAAAAAAATCTACAAAAATCAGAATATTCCAACAAAAGTGTGGCCCCACCCATCTGTGCAAGGACTTACCCCACCTACCTGTTCTAGGATTGGCCCCGTCTACCTGTGCTAGGACAGACCCTGCCCACCTGTGCTCAGACTTATCCTGCTTACCTGAGCTAGGACTGGCCCCACCCACCTGTTGAACCTGAAGAGCTTGTTGAGGCGGATCTCGGGGTAGGTTACACCTAAGATCAGGTAGAAGACATCTGTGGGGATCATGGAGATCATGTCCAGTTTGAACTGGAAGCTCTGCATGTAGCGGTCACGTAGCTTCTTCTCGTCCTTCACCAGTAGACCCTGCTCCAGGTAACCTACAGACACACAGTTGGTTCCAGGTAACCTTCACACACACAGTTGGTTCCTGGTTGGTTCTTTTCATGATGAAATCTCATCTCTGACTTCAGTAAAGTAAACTTTAAGGACTCGGGTTGTCGTATAAACTCTAGTCAGAAAGACTTGAGTCCAGGTCCCACCGATCCTGTTGAATCACAGCTACCAAACAACTTTCAGGGCTTGTGTTTGAGGTGTAAACTCTAGTCCAGAGGAACTAACAACTTTGAGAGGATCCAACCTCTTTAAGAGACACCAACCACCTTGAGAGGACACAGCTACATTGAGAGGAATCAACTTCTTTAAGAGACTGACAAATTACCTTGAGAAGAAACAACCATCTTGAGAGACATGAACCACCTTGAGAGCAACCAGTCACCTTGAGAGGAACCAACCACCTTGAGAGAAACCAAACACCTTAAGAGTAACAAACCACCTTGAGAGTAGCCAACCACCTTGAGAAGAATGAACCTCTGAGAGTAGCCAACCTCCATGAGAGGAAACCAACTACCTTGAGAAGAACAAACCTCTTTGAGAGGAACCAACTTATTTGAGAGTTCACAATCACTTTGAAAGGCACCAACCACCATGACAGGACCCAACCACCTTCAGAAGAACCAGCCACCTTGAGAAAAACCACTCACCATGAGAGGAATTAATCACCTTGAGAGTAACCAACCACCTTGAGAAGAACCAACCTATCGGACAGGAACCAACTTATTTGAAAGTGACCAATCAACTTGAAAAGCCCTAACCACCTTGAAAAGAACAAACAACCTTCAGAGGATTCAACCTCTCGCAGAAAAATCAAAACCCTTGAGTGGAACAACGACCTTGAGAAGAACCAATGACGTTGAGAGAAACCAGCTACCTTGAGAGTCCAAAATGATGTCCAAAAAACCGGTTGACAATAGATGTTGACTATTGTGTGGCGCAGCGCCACAGAATCAACTCCAAGCATCCACCCCTGCCAGAACAATTGCAAAAAGAAAATAAAAAAATCGTTCCGTTTATTTCACCCTATCATTCTCGTTCACCAGAGAGCGAGAGAGAAAGAAGCGCATATACATGCCAGTGGTGCCCAGGTACACTGACGTAAGTCTAACATTAACAGCTGCCCAACTTCCTGGTGCATGTAGACACTTGATTCGGCAGCAACTTACCTTATGGAGGCTGTGCGACAAGACAACCAAGTTTTATCGATCTATTTTCTTCTAGGGCTGGGCACATTAACATGTTATTAATGTGTTAACGCATTTTAAGAACATAACACCAACACATTAACACACTTTTTTTTTTAAAACTTTTACTTTGAAATTTCGTTCCTCTCAGAATCTGAACACAGACATCATGGTTCACAGAGAATAACTGGCGGGGATTGAAAAATTGAAAAAGGTATGTAAATCTATCATGGACATTTTAATTAACATTCTTCCAGACAGTGGAGTAAAATCTGGTGGCTTTCCTAACTCCCCTAGTGGCTTTTTTTGTCAAAAGCAAAGACAAATGAGTTTTTCTGGTGTTGTGGAGACTGATGTTCTGCAGTTACGCTGCATTCACACATAAACGCTGTGTGCAGCCTCTGCGTCCGTCTCCATAGACTTGAACGAGGACGAGGTTGTCCATCTCTGACGCACAATCAGTGGGTACTGCCCTGAACCTCTCTCCATCCCAAAGCACT
The DNA here is from genome assembly GCA_037176975.1 of Arrhamphus sclerolepis. Classification (NCBI taxonomy): domain Eukaryota; kingdom Metazoa; phylum Chordata; class Actinopteri; order Beloniformes; family Hemiramphidae; genus Arrhamphus; species Arrhamphus sclerolepis. The sequence continues at coordinate 2,719 of JBAMYA010067007.1, forward strand.
GGGAGGCGGTCAGTCTCACAGCAGTCTCCCAGTACTCCCAGCTGCAGTCAGAGCAGAGACCAGTAACTCTTCAAAAGTGTCTGTTTTGGGTCACTTTAGTTCCAAGCCTGGATAAAGGAGGAGGGTTGGATGAAGACATTCTAGCCCAAATAAATTTGATATTCTAACATTTAACAATGCAGGACAAAACTGATTAATGTAATGTGGGTCTAGATAAGGTAATCAAGTCATGAAGTTTTGAGAACAGATGACCTATTTTAATGACCAAATAAATAAAAAAAAAAAAACAAGAATCAACAGATTTGTATTTCTAAACATATTTAGGGTGTGTTTGTCTCTCATATGATGTTATTCCTCTGTCCTACAACATCCATTACAATTACATGTGATGCAACAAAACAACAAAAATGATAAATGTTTCAAAATATTCATCATTATTTTGGTGTAAAATTTTTGGGCAACCATCACATTGTTTCGGGCAGGCAGATTTCACCTGGTGTTTTTTTTTTCCCAAAGTGTGTGTCTCACTTTGTCTCAGAAAGTGTGTTTGAACGCCACCCGCTGCACACACTTTGCATACACCCTGATGACCGACTCCACCGAGTGACATGACACCCCAGACTTGATTCTCTCCCCGGCACCAGGGGAGCACTGCAAATTGCTACCTGGTCTATTGAAAACCATGAAGAAACTAACCACATGGAGAGGCACAGGCAAACTTGAGAGGTACCAACCTCTTTGAGAGAAGCCAACAAGCTTGAGAGCGACCAAAAACATTGAGAGGAACCAGCGACCTTGAGAGGAAAGAGCCACCTTGAGAGGAACCAATCATCTTGAGAAAAACCAACCATCTTGAAAAGAACAAATCTCTTTGAGAGGGACCACCTTGAGTGTAACCCACCACCTTACAAGTAACCAACCACCCTGACAGGACCTAACCTATTTGAGAGTAGCCAACCACCTTGAGAGGGCCCAACTACCTTGAGAGTAAACTAACCACCTTCAGAGCAACCAACCACCTTGAGAGGAGTCAGCCACCTCGGGAGGAACCAGGCACCTTTAGAGGAACCAATGACCTGGAGAGGAAACCAACCTATTTGAGACAAACTAACATCTTTGAGAGAAACCAACAAGCTTGAGAAGACCCAACCTTTTTGAGAGGAACCAGCCCCTTAAGAGGAACCAGCCACCTTGAGAGGAACCAACAAACATGAGAGGACCAGCCACCTTGAGAAGAACCAACCTCTTTGAGAGGAGCCAACCACACTGAGGAGAACCAGCCACCTTGAGAGAAACCAACAACCTTGAGAAGAACCAACCTCTTTGAGAGGGACCAACTTCTTTGAGAGGAACCAGCCACCTTGACAGAAACCAAACACCTTGACCGGAACCAATGTCTTAAAAAGCAACCAGTCTCTTGAAGAGATACCAGTTTCTCTAAGAGGAACTAACCTTCTTGAGAGGAACCAACCTCTAAGAGGAAATCTTCTTGAGAGAAAACCAATCTTCTAAAGAGATTGGTTTTCTCTGGACCATGGTGACTGTGTGTGTGTGAGTTCAGGTACCGGTTCTGGTTCTGAAGACCATGTCCAGTATGTAGACAAAGTCACAGACAAAGTCCACGATAAACCACATGATCAAGTAGTCGGTCTGCAGCTCCTCGAAGCAAGCCCTGAAACACAGAGGAAGAACCAGGACATCAGTAAAATCTTCTTCAGAAACTCTCCACTCAAAAACCACCCACTTTATGGACACTGTAACCTGAAAATAACAGAAACCCACGAAGAGTCCAGCTGGGTCCACAGACTGTAGAAGAACTAGACACACCATCTGTGATGTCACAGGAGCTGACTCCGCCCTACATCAGACAATCCAATCGCGGTCATGTGGGTGCACTGAGCAGGACTGGGACACGCCCACCTCTGAACCATGGGTGACTTTCTTCCATTTTGCTGGACAACACAGCCTCCGTTGCAAAGAAACGAGCTTTGTTCAATGTCATTAAATGGGACTTACGCTCCCATCCAGCTGTAAAGTTCGCTCTCCTTTTCCTAGCTAACCTAAAAGTCTCCACGTGTGATGGCACGTCACACAGGTTTGAAGATCCCACTGTGGCTACTGTTGTCAAGGCACTGTGAGTAGATTATGGCTATGGGACATGTTGTTATACTAAATGGTTATTTTTATGTTCCCAACTCTGGAGATTTGCGACTTGCATCTCATTTTTCATTTTGGGTAATGTTTCCAACAATATGTCTCTGCTAATTAAGGTTAATGTCAATGTTCACCTCGTTTGTCATGTGATATTTCTCCCACTTTTGACTGGTTCTAAATGGTTTGGGCTCAGTTGATTCAACAGCCTGATGGGAATACGCTCCATGTTATCTGCTGGGACTGCAAGGCTCTAAATTCCTCAGATAAGTGTAGCAAGGTTCGAACTCATCTGCAGTGTTTGGGCACTCAAGTTGTTTATCTCCAAGAAACATATATGAAACCATCTACTTACCCGACATTTAAGAGTAGATGGACTGGACAATCCTACTATTCATCATTTCATAAGAAGTCCAGATGTGTAGCAATTTTACTACATAAATCGTTTCAGTTTGTATGCTCCAGTCTAATCTCTTATGGGAGGTTCTTAATTGTTTCTGACAGGTTATATGGCACCAAGGTTTTACTGGTGAACATATATGCCCCATACCTCTCCAAAATTAACTTAACCTGGGGTTTAAAGCTGGGGAGGGGGGTGGTTATATACTGCAGACTGGTCTGTTATTCTGCTCAGTTTAGTTTGGGTTTATTGAATATGGTGTGGGACTGGTGACCTGTCCAGGGTGGACCCCTGCCTTTCGCCCGAAGTGAGCTGACCTCCGTGACCCTGCACAGGATAAAGCGGGTATAGATGATGGATGGATGGATGGATGGATGGTGTGGATGTGTGGAAAACACTCCGACTTGTTCAAAAATCGCTGTGGTGCATGCTTTTTAGCTCATGTGGTTCCCTCGGTGCGAGTTTTGTCCCAGCAGCCCACCTTGTCTGCCCACCTTGATGCTCTTCCCTGCGCCCAAGTGCGCAGGGAAGAGCATCGCAACTCAACAGGAAATAAGTTTGCATCGGGTTTTCTTCCTTGGTATGGTGCAGTTATCAATGCCTGTAATATTGATCGATTGATGTTAGATTTAGGAAACCTCACTGCCACTGCAGATGCTGGGTTTTTTCTGTGCTAACTCCTGAGCTTACAGCTCTCAGGGCCACCACCACTCAGAACAAGATGCCACTGTGGTGTTTCCTCAGGACCCCTGGACTGTGGCAGCCTGCTTAATCAGTTCAATGATTTACACTGATTTTGAAGTATTTGCATACTCACTTGATCAAGAATATTATTTAGGTTGATTTTGTGTGGGGTACTAGATGAATGAAATGGATTTTTGTTGTTTTAACAGTGTTGAATGATGCTTTCCTTCCACAGGTGATCACTGTTTTGATTGTTACTGTTACTGTCTAGGATGTCAGAGAACTTGGGTGCCACAAATTTTATTGTTATAATTTTCCTCAGCATTTTAGGTACTTTGTTGTGAACAATATCATATATGATCAAAAGGAGGCGTGTGGAGGAAAATTTACTAAATTACGCAATCTTTATATTATGTTTTGTTATGTTAAATACAAAATCAGCACATTATATTTAATTACTTCACTACTCTTTATGATTATTGTGGTTCATGTGCAGTATTTGCAATTCTCTTCTTAAGAATCATCTGACACACACTTGGTCAGCTGTAAGTCAGAGATGGACCTAACCTTTGGCCCAGAACCTTCCAGGCTTTGGTACATCTTATCAACCATAGATCAAATAGCCTAACTATGCATGTAATCAGGAGACAGGATGGACCTCCTGGCAGGACCCAAGGTCTTATGATGTGTCTTGAGACTCAGCAAAGACACGTATGCTTTCCAGCCGATTGTTTAGCATTCCTCATCCGGTAAACTGTAAACAATATAAAAGATCCTGTTCTGAGGTATCTCCTCAGAGCTCCTGCTGTTGTCCTGTACAGCTGTGTTGACTGTTCTCCTTTTTGTGCACAAATTGTTAATTAAACTTTTTCATACTAAGCTCAACTCTCCACTGCTCATTGGTAATATAAAATTTACCACAACACAGATAGGTCAGATTATTTTAGGAAGCTATTCTCTGATCTTCCTGATATGTCTTCACACATTCTCTTACTAGCGAGTGACTTAAGTTGCTGGATCAGTGCAGATCTGAGTGTAACCAAGGTTGGCTAAGGTCATTAGAACCTTTATGAGTCAATTTCTGGTTGTGGATCCTTGGAATTTTCTTAATCCCTCCAGTTAAGGCTTATTCGTTCTTTTCACCTGTCCACCACAACAGAGTTCTCCCCTCTGTGAGTTCATGCTCATGTTCATGCTTGTTATTTTCCATCATTCCCCTGTTATTATGAACCTCCTTTTTGGGGGCTCCACAGAATCATGTAGTCCATGGTGTTTTAACACACAACTACTTTCAGATGAACATTTTGTTAATATGATTTCCTCTCAAATTTATATTATTCAAATAATAAATAATACCCCTGATATTTCTGCATCTGTACTATAGGACTCAATGAAAGCATTCATTAGAGGGCACATCATTCCTACGTGAGCCATGAGAGGAAATAGAAAAGAGAAAAACTGACTGCTTTGACAAATCGTATTATGCGGTCGGATGTCATTTATGCTTCCTCTCCTACCCCAGAGGTGTATAAAGAATACTTATCCCTGATGTCGGAGGTTAACACTTTACTGCAGATAATGTCATAGAATTGCTTCTTAAATTTAAAAGTGCATACTATGAGCAAGGTAACAAGGTTAGCAAATTGCTGGCTCACCAATTGAGACAAACAGTCTCCTCTCATCAAATTCAAAGCTGTTCGGGGATTACCACAGTCCCTAAAGTAATTAACAATGATTGACAAACTACTATGCTACCTTATATACATCCAATTCTAATCCACCCATGCAAGATTTTATGCATTTTTTGAAATTCCATCTGTTTGTCCTGACGGGGTGAGGGTGCAGGAGAACCTGTTAACTGAAACTGAACGTCTAGCGACCCCCCCCCAACTGTGTTGCCAAATATCATCTTCCTAGACCAGACTGGGTTTTATAAAAAACAGACACTCTTTTTCTAATTCAAGATGACTTTTCAATACAATTTATCATTCCACTAAGACCTCTGTATCTGAAACTGTGATTACACTGAATGCAGAAAAGGCCTTTGATCGCATGGAGTGGAAATATCTTTTTTTATTTGGCTTTGGGGAGAACTTTGTTTCTTGGGTGAAGTTATGTATTCATCTCCTCTGGCCTCAGTGAGGATGAACGGCATTCAGTCTGATTACTTTCCACAGTATCATTCGACATGCCAAGGATGTCCTTCGAGTCCCCCTCTATCCTTTATCACCACTGAACCCTTTGCCATTGCGCTTCAGTCTGACTCACGCATCACAGGTATTAAGAGAAATGAAATGGATCATAGAGTCTCGGTTTATGCTGATGATTTGCTCCTCTACATTTCCAGATTAGATGTTTCCATACCCTCTGCTCTCTTGATCTTTGAATCGTTTGGTACTATATCTGGTTATAAAGTGAATTTGAGTAAAGGGAAACTTTTCCCGTTAAATAAGGCAGCACTTAAATACCCATTACATGAATTACCGTTTAAGACCGCAGTGCATGGTTTTACCTGTTTAGGAGTTCAGGTTACTAGGAATTTTAAAGGCCTTTATGAGACTAATTTTGCCCTTCTCATGACTTGTACTCAAGAAGATTTTGATCACTGGTCAGTGTTGTCTCTTGCAACTCGAATAAAATCGGTCAAGATGAACACCCTTCCCTATTTCTTGTACTTATTCCAGTGTATACCCATCTTTCTTACTCAACACACTTTTAAAAGACATGACTCAACCATTTCTAGTTTTATTTGGAGTGGTCGGACGCCAAGGATATGCAGACAGCTTTTGCAGAGACCCAAGACTTTAGGGGAATGGCTTTGCCAAATCTAAAATTCTACTACTGGGCAGCCAATCTTAGGATCATACAATTTTGGTTACAATTCGATTTTCACCCAGTAATTAATTTGAGAGGAAGAGTTGGGGGAGGAGATTTCGGAAGAGACTTGGGATGAGGTACTTAAGGTACATAAATCCTCTATTTGTGCGAGACATGGAATGATGCAATCCAAGATTGTACATCATGCTCATTTTACAAAGGTTAGATTCTCTAGAATCTATGACAGTGTGGACCCAACCTGTGGCAGGTGTCATAATGCCCCTGGGGGTCACGTACATATGTTTTGGTCTTGTCAACCTTATTGGAGAGGAATCTTTGAGTGTCTATCAAGGATAACTGGGAATTTAATTACACCTAATGGAGTGACTGTATTGTTTGGGGTAATCACTCCTACACTTATATTTTCTTCACCAAAGAAGGCCTTTATAGCTTTCGTCACTTTACTAGCCAGACGCCTGATATTGCTCAAGTGGAAATTTCCAACACTTCCGTCACATATCACATGGATTAAGGATATACCTAACTATGTTAAACTGGAGAACATCAGGCGTTTACTGAAGAAGCTTTAGAAGACCTGGGAAACTTTCTTTTTGAATATATACGAGGGCTTCCAGATACCTAAGAGTCACTGCTAAGCTTCTAGATAGGCTAGATAAGCTTCTAGATAAGCTTCTAGATAAGCTTCTAGATAGATAGATGGATAGATAGGTAGATATATGTACACATACATACACATATATGTATATTATTTTGTTCTGGTTTGGTTTTTTTATGTGTAGTTTTTAATTAGTAGTCCTGATGTTCTGATGTTAGTGTTTGATCTCTGCTTGACTACACGCAGCTCCGCTGTGTTATCACTACTCTCACTTATTTCATTGATCTAGTGTATGTGTTAAAACTCCAATAAATAGATTGTTGGAAAAAGAAAGGTTCCTTCAGTTTGGACCTGGTTCAGGTTATCAGATTTAGTCTGGAGGTTTTAAAGTCCACAGGTGAGTCCACAGGTGAGTTACCTGGCGATGATCAGGGTCCAGTTGTACATGACGGGTATGGTGATGATGGCGAGCCAGTAGTAGTAGGTGTTCCCAGCCGGATCAATCACAGTGATCTCCTTGGCCCTGGACAGGAAACAGATCAATCAATGATCTGGGGGAACCTCCATCCTCACGTGCTCAGAAACGTACTTACTTCTCCTCTTTGGCCTTCTTTTCTTTCTCCTCTTTTTCTTTTTCTTTCTGCTTCTCCTTCTCCTTCTCTTCTTTCTCTTTCTGTTTTTTCTCCTTTCTCTCCTTTTTCTCTTGCTTCTCCTTCCTGAGGAGAAATCAATAAAAAAGAAATAAATAAAATCACACATTGTATTTTATCATTTATTGATTGAGCCTGAAGATCAATCAATAAATGATAATATAAAATAAAATAAAATCAACAGAGAATCAGAGATGGAAAAGCTTATTTTTTAAATATATTTTACATTTATAAATTTGAAGCCATACCCCAGTAGCAGTACCACCTGTGACCACTTGGTGGCAGCACATCATTAACAGAGTCAGGTCAATGTGCCCCCAAGTGGTCAGAAGTGGAAGTAATTAAATGAAATAAAATTAAACTGTTTTTACGCGTATATATTCATTTAAATTATTAAATTTATATACACAAGAATTAAAGTAATTCAAAATTTTAATTAGAAGGTTTCATTTTTAAAATGAAATAAATTTAAATCACTTAAAAACATGGAAAAAATTTATAAAACAATTTTTAAATTTGTATTAATGGTTATTAATGAATAAATGGTTATTAATGTAATTAATAAAAGTATATTTTTAAAAGAAATAAAAAATAAATGTTATATACATCAGAAACATGATTTTTTTTTGTTTTTTGTTTTGTTCTGATCACAAACGTTATTCCTCAATGAAGAACTGACTCTCTCTTTTCTTTTCTCTCCTTCTTTTCTTGTTTCTTCCTCTTCTTCTCCTCCCTGGAAGACAAACAGGAAATCTGAGTTAGAGTTAGGGGCTAGGGGTCAGAGTTAGGGACTAGGGGTCAGAGTTAGGGACTAGGGGTCAGAGTCAGGGACTAGGGGTCAGAGTCAGGGACTCTGGGTCAGAGTTAGGGGCTAGGGGTCAGAGTTAGGGGCTAGGGGTCAGAGTCAGGGACTAGGGGTCAGAGTAAGGGGCTAGGGGTCAGAGTCAGGGACTAGGGGTCAGAGTTAGGGGCTAGGGGTCAGAGTCAGGGACTAGGGGTCAGAGTAAGGGGCTAGGGGTCAGAGTTAGGGGCTAGGGGTCAGAGTTAGGGGCTAGGGGTCAGAGTTAGGGACTAAGGGTCAGAGTTAGGGGCTAGGGGTCAGAGTTAGGGACTCGGGGTCAGAGTTAGGGGCTAGGGGTCAGAGTCAGGGACTCGGGGTCAGAGTCAGGGACTAGGGGTCAGAGTAAGGGGCTAGGGGTCAGAGTTAGGGGCTAGGGGTCAGAGTTAGAGTTGAGGGGCGAGGGGCTGGGGTCGGGTCATAAGGGAGGCTAAAGTGTTCATCTCTCCCCCAACAAAGGCTGAAATCGAAAAAAATAAAATACAATACATAAAATAAAAAATATCCAATATAATTGGAATTTTAAAAAATCATATAATAACGACTAAAAACGACCAGTGTCTTATCCTGAAAATCAAGAATTCTTAAGATGAGTATCCTTTAAAAATATAATTTTTTTTTTTTAAACAGAAAAAACAAAGGTTGGGGTGGAGGAGTTACTGAAGGTTAGTATTGAAGTAGAAAATCCAAAAGAAAGAAAAAAAAGAAAAAGATTTTAATAATGCAAGAAATCCATGTGAAAGAAGCACAATAAAATTTGGGGTAAAAACCCTCATGTTCACATATACAAACATACTGCGGTGTAGCTCCTGTCCTCATTATTGAATTGTTTTATTTGTGTGTATGACTTTTTTCCCCCTGTTGTATAAAGGATGAAAGCCCATCTAAGACCAGTGAATAACCAGTCCTGTTCCCCAGCAGTCAAGGTCCAAGAAGAACCAAGGAGAGGTACGCAGGTATGCAGGCTTCTGGATGTGGAAAATAATACAACAAAATAACCAAAATTTCTTCTGGCATTTTAGGTGAAAAGCTGAACATGTAGGACCAAAAGGTGGGTATTATATTAAATGTACTTTTAATGAAGAAATGTGGTTTGATGGTTCTAATTTGCGTTTTTCATTTCCATTCACATCTTCTCCTATGAATAGTAGACCAATTAGGATGATTCTGCAGGCCAAAGATCTGAACATTCTGCCAGATATGATAAGTATTATTATTATTATTGTTAGAGAAAATTGCCTTAACTTCTTATTTGATACTTGTCAGAAATTGTTTGCAATGCCCCCAGGGATAGAGAGCCTGAAAAGGGATCCTGGTTGTGTTTTCTACATCCTCGGGAAAGGTGCAGAGTCCAAAAACTTGGATTAGTTGAGACTTGAGGAGACCTCTAATGGTATGTTTTGGGTGGAAACTAGATCTGTGAAGTAGGCATGTGTATCTGCTTTTTTGAAGCATACTCTGGTACTAAACGTATTTGAAATGGATGAAAGTCCTGACTAAAAGAAAACCTGGGTGTGAAAAAAGTCTAAATGTTCCTTTTGACTATTGTAGGTTATTTTAATTGCTGGATGATGTGACTGCAAGATTTGGATAAAAGCCTGAAAGTCCAAACATCCAGAAATCTCAGGTAAAGTAGGGCAAAGAGGGGCACTTTTGGAAGGCCGCCTCCTCCCAGAAGGCCAGGAACAGGTTGGCATGTGCTGGGACAAATGTTTTTCCCATAGCTGAAATTAAAATCGCTACAGTTGAGACTCAACTCCAGGAGTTGGAGGAGGACCTTTTCAGGTTGCTCTGGTTCCGGATACTTCCTGAAAGCTCTCTGTGCTGCCTCCAAGCCTGATGGAGTATCTATATTGGTGGATTTTTATGTATTTTAGGCAGGAGATAAAACTCTTTGGACAGTCTGGACCAGAAAGGCCAGTAAACTGTCTTTGATTTGTATGTTTCTCTTTTAATAATTGGGCCAGAATGGATTGAATTTTAGTTTTAGTAACATTTTGGATCGATTGATATAAAGGTAAGTAGTGTTTTTTTTATTTTTCAACTATATATAAGCCTCAAAAAGGTGCTGATTTTTATCTATATTGTTGAACCCTTACCAGCCGGTTTGATGAGGCCGTTGTGCCTCCGTGAGGTTACCAGAATCTAAATATCCTGTTCTAAACCTTCTCCAGGCTTCAGCATCTCTGCTCATTAAATGTTGTATATTGTTGGAGATGGTCCCTGTTGGGGACACCAGTCAGATGGTTGTGAAAAGGGTAGAATCAGATGGTCCATAACATATTTAAAGGGTTGGGGGGGTTAGAGTTGAGGGGTTAGGGATTTGGGTGAAGGGTTAGGGGTTCACGTTAGGGGTTAGAGGTGAAGGGTTGGGGGTCAGGGTTACATTCTTCAACATGGTTTCTGTGGTCCTTACTCGTCCTCCTCGTTGTTGTTGCTGTTGTTGACGTTGAACAGAGCTCCTGGTCCTGGTCTCTGAGGGGTTCTGGAACAAACCAGCAGATGAACCAACTGTTTAAAAAGAAATTCACAACCTCATAACATCCTAAACCTCAAGAACCCAATTTAGATAGATCGGTGTAAAGGTTTTGGGTAAAAATTATGGATAATATAACTATAACTTGACAGAAGAATCTCTTGGGGGAACGAAGGCTACACACAGTACAGATCACAACACAAACCTCCACACATTCATCTATATGCTCCACTGTGCACCACACACACACTAGAGTACACCACGTCCATCACTGTCCGTCTTCTGTCTCTTATCTGTCCTGTCCTTCTGTGGTCCACTGTGGGTGTCTGTAGTCCTCTGATTAAATCTGGGTTTTTGACTAAATAAAGCATGTTGGGTTAGATGGTCAAAAAGGGCTGGTGAAGAACACATTCACTATCACTCACACTTACACACAAGAAAACTTACATCTCCTACTAAAATTTTATTTGCAAAGCAGTATGAATTGCCTTGTGTATGAATTGAGCTCTACAAATAAATTTGACTTATTACAAGTTGAAATTGGGTAAATATCCAACTTTAAAACAGGCCAAGTTTTGCCACTAACCACTGATACATATGCAGACAGTGGGAGAAAAGCATCGTTCCAGTATTTCTACTCACCTGCTGTCTTCTATTGTGTCCCTTGGTCCCACCTCCATGTCTTGGAGAACAATGGTGGGCGGAGCTAACGCTGAGTGGTGGGACGGGGCCAGCGGCGCTACTTTAGCCATGGAGATAAGCTAGCTCTGGCTGTCTGTTGGAGAGGAATGTAGCAGTTAACTACAGACCATGTCAGCACTGATAGACTTTCAAGATTCATATTTCAGCTCAGATGGCGGTTTGGAACGGTTCATTTCCTGACAAAGACCCCTGCAGATGATGGTCTCCAGAGACCATACTGTTGTTTCAGAAGTAATATGAAGAGGACCAATCAGAAGAGATAAGGCCCCAGCTGATGGAAAAAAAGTGTGAGTTTGATTGTGTGTCAGGACTCTTCAGAACTGTCCCTAAAGCCACGTTTCCACCAAGCAGTTCAGTTCGGTTTGCAATTATTTGAAGTCCTAAAGTGTACCTAAATAAGCGTACCGGACTGTTTTGGAGCACCCTTGCGTTGCGGTACCAGTGTGTGCTACGGTTTAGAGACACGCCCATTGTTGTTAGATGATTGGATGAGAGACGTTGTGACCATGAACGTACGATAAAAGTCTACAATATAAACACAGAGGCACCATTTTTAAACATCCAGATTGCCGATAAAATGTCAAAAAGGTGCCTTTTGCAGTGGGTACACAAACTGTTACGAATCGTGCAAACCCACTCGTTATGTTCCGAACCGAACTGAACTGTACTGCTTGGAGGAAATGTCCATGGCCGTGTAACTTTACTTACGATCCTGAAGTAAAGACAATGGAAATTCCAGCACCTGAAAGCGGGTCATCTTTTCACTGGAAACTATAACCATCTCAATCCTGGTTTAAAGTGGGGCAGAATTTGTGCAAATATAGTAGATTCATTCACTGTTTTATGCATATATAGAACATGTCAAACTCATTCAGAGTGCTTGAAAAATGTGTAACTTGTCAGAAAATTGAAAATGCAGCAATGAAACATTTTAAAACAAGGGAAAATTAGATGGAAAGCAATGGAAAATGTGTTTTTATTATTCAGAGAAAAAGGATGAGCATTGGTCAGTTAGAGGGAAGTAGAAACTAGTAGTGGTGCTGGAAGCACAAACTCAAATATTACTCTGTATCAGATCAACAGTCTCTGGATTAGCTGCATATCAGGATTATTACAATTATTAATGACTCTCTAAATGATCTCTATGATCTTCTATTTCTTATGCTTCAATTCCACCTGCTTCAGAACAGTCACGAGATTCATCCATTAGACCTCCGAAGAAGTCAAATATCAACCTTCTGGTTTTTTTTCAGAACACATATTGAAATGTTTACATTCCTTGGGATTTAAGAGACTTTTGATAAGGTGTTCCTCCAGTTTCAATTCCTACATTAAAAGCAGTCCTGATTCTACTGGGCATCACTGGATTCACCTAACCCAGACAAGTGTTCCTTCAGGTTCTTGATCAACATCTGCTACATCCAGATGACGTCCCATTCTGCTTCTACATCAACATCTGCTCAGTCCACGCGACATCTCCTTCAGCTTGTAGATCAACATCTGCTCTGTGAAGATGACATCTCCTTCAGCTTCTAGATCAACATCTAACATGTTAACCCTAACCTTCACCTTGGTTGTCCCCTCATCTCAGATGACTGAAATCTAAAAACTAAAGGGCATCTACAGAAAGGCTGTCTGGTTTTCAACCATACCTCTTACTTCATAGTTAATCTGCTAATTATTCTTGTGTAATTTAATCTAATGAACTGAATTTAAAGGCTCTGTTTTCATTTTTCTCATAGATGTACTCCTCTTCCTTCTGTAATACACTTGTTTCAAATTTCTCCTCTAAAAAACAGACAGATCCACCTTCCTTTGCTCTCTAGGTTTTCTCTCTTCAGTCACTTTCAGTTTTCACTTCACCTTCTGTTGAAATCTGGTTTAATTAAAATAATCTAAATCGTCATCTTGTCAGTTAGATCCTCTCTCGCCTGTTTTCTCCTCATTTGAAAAATTCACTCTTCTGTTGTCACTGGAATTGTTCCTTCATCTTTGAAAACAGCTGTTGTCACTCCCAAACTTAAACCTGCCGCAGATCCCAGTAACCTCAATAAACCCCAATAAACTCCATAACCTCAATATGCCAAATAACCTCAATAAACACAAAAATCTCTGTAACCTCAAAAACCTTTGTAACCTCAATAACCCCAAATAACCTCAATAACCTCAGAACCATTTAATCTTCCATTTCCTTCTAAAATCCATTCTCATCTCTCCTGCAAAAATCGTTATGAACAGTTCCAGTCTGGTTTCTGTCCTCTCCATTCAACTGAAACAGCACTATTAAAAAAAAACAACAAAAAAACGACTTCTGCAGCTGATTCTGCTCTTCTGGGCTCATGCTGATCTGACTGCAGCCTTCAACATCATCTCAATTGCATCTATTGGTATCTGCTTTAAATCTGACCTCTCTACCACTTTCAGTTCATCAGTTACAATCCTTCATTTTGCAACACTTTTACCACCAACGTTCCCCAGGCTTCTGTCCCCAAGTCCCGAGGCTTCTGTCCCCAAGTCCCCAGGCTTCTGTCTCGGTGTTCCCCGGGGTTCTGTCCTGGTGTCCCCAAGGGTTACCTTGGAGTGTTCCTCAGGGTTCTGTCCCTGGTTTTACCCAGAAATCTGTCCTGATGTTCCACAGGCTTCTGTCCTGGTGTCCCCAAGGGTTCCCTCCTAGTGTTCCCCAGGCTTCTGTCCCTGGTTTTACCCAGAGCTCTGTTCCTGGTGTTACTCAGGGTTCTGTCCTGGTGTTCTCCAGAGTTCTGTCTCATTGTTCCCCAGGGATCTGTCACAGTGTTCCCTCATCATCTGTTTACTTCCTTTTGATTCCATTTTCAGAAAACATCTCATGCATTTCCATTTCTAGGCTGATGACACCCAGCTGTTCATCTACAAGTTCACACCCCCCCACTTTTCCCTCCCTCCCTCCCTCTTCTCTCCTGGATTGTGGATTCTGGTTCACATTCGATTTCTTTGAATTAAACAGTGATGAAAACAGAAGTGTTTTTAGTGTTTAATAAGTGTTCGTATGTTGATAACTCCAGCATCTACCATCCCCTCAGTTGTAGGTGTCATCGTCTACATCTGCTACCCCTAACGTCCCACATCAACATCAACAACATAACTCATCACTAATCATACTTCCACCTCTGTGGCAAGAGGCTCTTACATTACTCCACAGCAACGCTAAACCAGAAACCCAAACCCAAACCCCCACAGTGACCCTGAACTGTAAACCCTCAAACAGTGACCTTAAACCCTCCTTTTCATTATAAAAACCATGAAAAATATTTTACAAAATTTGCAGCTTTTTTACAGAACAGTTGTCAACAAAATTCAGATGAATATATCTGATTGTAGCAATAAATTACTAATTAAAAACAAGTAGTTCTGTAGTATAATAATAATCATATATTTTTTTTAATTACTTGACCCAGATTTTGATTCTGAATATGTTCTGTATAACAAAGCCACTCTTCCTCTTATCTCTTTACCTGTCAGCTGATAATCCGTCGCCCTGGGTTATGTAGCCTAGATCCCCCTCCTGCCCCCCAGTCTCGTCACCATGGAAACCCCGGAGGTGCTCCCCTCTAAATGGACCCCTAAAAGGTCTCTGGTTCGGACAGGAACGGAGGTGTCCAGCAGTAGTAGCGTCTCCTCAGTCACCCTGACAGGGATAAAGAGATTAGAAAATGACCTGGATCATGCTCACCTGCACACACAGCGCCAGCAGGACAAGACATCAGCTCCTCTCAGAGGAGCAGCTGACCATATCCAGGCATGGTGGACTTCAGTCTCTTACAGAGAAAAAGACCACATTCTGAACAGAACTAAGCAAAACCACTTTTATCCAGTTTATCTGAAGCTGGATACAAATCCAAATCATCAGCCCTCCACTGCCATGCTGGACACTGGATAGTTAGCAACTATGATGTTAACTAATTATTCTTGGATGCTTAACTATGATTTTGGCTAATTAGACCTGGAGGCTAACCTATGATACTAGCTAATTTTACACTGATGCTAATCTATGATGCTTACTAATTATACCTGGATCTTAAGGTATGATGCTAAATATTTGGGTGCTAAACTAAGCAGTATCAGAATAAAAGTAACTAGCATTAAATCTACTAGCTTGATCATTATGATGGTACTATTTAATCTTACCTCAATGCTAACCTATAATTCTGTTATTTACATTGTTGCTAATCTGTGATGCCAATGTTTTTTTACCCTGATGCTAAGCAGTGTTAGCATTCATTCACATGAAGTGTTTGAAGAAATTGAAAAATGTAAGCTAAGATTAGTTAGCATCATAGACTACCAAGCTAAAATAGCTAGCTGTGGTTAAGGCCAGTCCCAGGCGGTACCCACTTTTCCATTGTTTTAACAGACGTATTTAATTTCTATTTTTATTTCATTGTATTTTTGTATTTATCTTCTCTTATTTTATTTTATGTATACCTTAATATGGGTCACTTTTTATCATTCACTTTAGTCAACCTTGGTTGTTTTAAACTGTGCTCTATAAATAAAGTTTGAGTTGAGTTGAATTTCAGTGATGTCACGGGGGATGTCCAATTATTTTACATATCCATGGTCAATGCTAGTCGATCCTAGTCTGGTGGTTGATGCTAGTCTCTTGATAACCAATCAGGACAGCTGGTCATCCAATGAAATCTGTTCCTGGATATCCTCAAGAAAGAAATCCTATGTTAATTCAAATTCAATCACATTGATTTATATATATAAAAAAAAAACAAAAACAAAAAAGCAGTGAGGAGTTAGAGTTACAGGGTTAAAAGGCTACAGGGCTGTATGTTTATAGAGTTACAGGGTTGTAGGGTTACAGAGTTATGTTATGGCACACATGAGGAGCAGCCATCAAATAAAGGAGGAAGAAAAGGAAGAGGAGGGAGGAGAAGGAAGAGAGGGAGTTTAGTCTGGTCCTCCTGAGTCAGCAGTGACACTAATACCTCACACTCCCATAATTCCTAGTAAGCCAATCAAAGCTGTCTGCTGCAGAACAACACATGTGTTAACAAGAACGAAGTTCCTCCCCCTGAAGCTTTGCTCTCACTCAGTAAAACAAGAAACTTCTGAAAGCATCACTGCACTTCCTCTACTGACCACTAGATGCTGCAGTTCCAATACTGACCACTAGAGGCTGCAGTCCCTCTATTGACCACTGCAGTTTGCAGTTCCTCTGATGACCACTGGAGGCTGTAGTTCCTCTACAGACTGGTTTATAAACTGGTTCATACTGTTTAAAACTGGGATTATATTGGTTTACGCTTGGGTTATTTTTGGATTTTACTGGTTTATACTGAGATTTACTGAGTTTAAATTGGTTTAGACTGGGATTTACTGGATTTGTACGATATTAAATTGGTCCATACTGGGATTTACTGGGTTTAAACAGGTTTATAAATATGCTAGTAGGTGTCTGTGGTGGTAGATGTGTGTTTACTCCAAGCCAACAATGGAAGATGATTTAAGGCTGGGCTAAAAAAACAAAACAAAAAAACCCCCAAAACACTAGTTCACTGGTGGAGAACAGATAATGGTCTTTATTAGAAAAGCGTCATAAATCAGATCAATACTGTAACTAATCACTGATGTTGGTCCTGATGATTCTCTAAAACACAAAACCACAACTGGAGGGAAAAGACACCTGGCAATAACGCGGAATAAAAAAGTTTTAAAAAAACAAAACAAAAAAACATCAGTGCTGCGAAAAGAAATCCAGGTCTCTGGAGTTGTAGACGTCAGAAGAAGTCCAGGTCTCTGGACCATCCAGGTCTCTTTAGCATCCAGGTTTCTGTAGGCAAAGATGCTAGAAGTAGTCCAGGTCTCTATAGTTGAAGAAGTCCAGGTCTCTGAAGCGTCCAGTTCTCTGTAGTCATAGACCCTAGAAGTTCAGGTCTTATGAAGCATCCAGGTCTCTGTAGTTGAAGACACCAGAAGAAGTCCAGGTCTATGTAGTTGAAGAAGTCCAGATCTCTGGAGCATCCAGGTCTCTGTAGTTAAAGATGCTCGAAGAAGTCCAAGTCCTCTGGTGTCATAAACACCAGAAGAAGTCCAGGTGTCTAGAGCATCCAGGTCTCTGTAGTCAAAGATTCTAGAAAAAGTCCAGGTCTCTAGAGCGTCTAGGTCTCTGTAGTCGGAGATGCTAGAAGTCCAGGTCTTATGGAGCATCCAGATCTCTGTGGTTGAAGACACCAGAAGTAGTCCAGGTCTCTTTTGTTGTAGACACTAGAATAGGTCCAGGTCTCTGTAGTCGTAGACACTAGAAGGATTCCAGGTCTTATGGAGCGTCCAGGTCTCTGCAATCAAAAATGCTAGAAGTTGTCCAGGTCTTATGGAGCGTCCAGGTCCCTGCAATCGAAAACACTAGAAGTAGTCCAGGTCTTATGGAGCATCCAGATCTCTGTGGTTGAAGACACCAGAAGAAGTCCAGGTCTCTTTTGTTGTAGACACTAGAGAGGTCCAGGTCTTATGGAGCGTCCAGGTCTCTGCAATCAAAAATTGCTAGAAGTCGTCCAGGTCTTATGGAGCGTCCAGGTCTCTGCAATCAAAAACGCTAGAAGTAGTCCAGGTCTTATGGAGCGTCCAGGTCTCTGCAATCGAAGATGCAAGAAGAAGTCCAGGTCTCTGGAGAATCCAGGTCTCTGTAGTTAAAGAGGCTAGAAGAAGTCCAGGTCCTCTGGAGCGTCCAGGTCTCTGTACTCAATGATGGACCGAGGGTCTCCTCGCGTCCCCCTGAAAGACAGCATTAGAAGTTGTTATTTAGGACGGTGGAGGTCTTTGGGTCTTTGTCTTTGGTGTCTCCGGTGTCTCTACCTGCTGATTCGTTGTTTACCAGGAAAGCCGCCCCCGCCCCCTAAGTGACCTCTGAAGTTGTCATAGTTACCGCGCCCCGCCCCAAACTGGTTTGGAGGGAGGGAAGGACCCACACCTGGAACAGAGAACACTGGTTTAGGTCTCTTGATGTGGTCTGTCTGGCTGGAACCAGAACCAGAGACCTGTCTCACCTGGGAACGCTGGCACAGGTGGTCTGACTCCGGGAGGATATCCCAGAAGGCTTTGATGCGGAGACTGACTTGGAAACCCTGGGAGTCCAGGAGGACCTGAAAGACAGAGAGGATGGTCAAGACCAGCTCCTGATCTAGCAGGCCCTGCAGACCAGGATCCAAGTACAAATCCAGATCTGGATCAGGGTCTGGATCTGGAGGAAGGGTTTGTTCCCCACTGGGGAGGAGCCTGTTCAGAAGCTACCTTGTGGAGGTGGGAGGGGCTTGTTCTCAGGTAGGGTGGGTCTCTTAGCATCCAGTAAGAAGTGGTTGAAGAAGTCCACTTCCTGTCTGACAGCAGAGACTTTGTCTCCGTGTTTGTTCAGGATATGTTTACGGACAAACTCTGGAGCCTGGGGAACAGAGGGACAGGTGAGACAGGTGAGGGCATGGTACCACAGTAACAGCAGACAGCGGCAGCTGGACTCACCTTGAACTTTTTTCCACTCAGAGGACACAACCACTTGTCTTTGCTGAGTTCCTGAGTGTTGGACAACAGGAACTTCTCCACCTGCAGAGACCAGGACGGATGAACGTTAAGCCGGAACAGAAGATAGACCAGGACAGAGGTCAGACAAGGACAGAGCTTTGACCATCAAAGAGGACCACCCACCTCTTGTTCCGGGTCTTTTTTCCCCAGACGAGCAGCTTCTTCTTCACTCAGTGTTTCGGAGGGAGACAGCAGAGGAGCCAGGCGCTCCTCACACATCCTCAGGTGTTCACTCACTGTCCAATCAGAACACAGCTTCACTGTCACATGACCGTCCAACTGATGGTTTACAATTCTGACATGCTAACCCTAGTGTGCTAGGCATGCTAACCCTAGTGTGCTAGGCATGCTAACCCTAGTGTACTAGGAATGCTAACCCTCGCGTACTAGACATGCCAACCCTAGCATAGTAGGCATGCTAACCCTAGCATACTAGACTACTACGCACCCTCGGTTGGTGTGATCTTGGCCACAGGCAGCGGTCCTCTTACGTGGATCAGTCCACAGCGGTGCGGCATTTCATCCTCAGCAGGATACTCACAGAAGTTGTAGTAATCTACTGAGTGGACCAGCCGCAGGTACAGAAGCAACCGGTCCAGAACCTGCAGACACAGACCATCACCACCCTGACAATTCTAGGCCACCTTCATGTACAGGAGCAACCGTTCCAGGACATGCAGAGACACTCGTCAACTTTTTTGAACAACATGGACCTGGTTCAGGTTCAAGAACTAGTTCAGAGCTGGTTCTGCTCAAGTACCTTTAAACAACTGGTTTTCTTTTCATCATTTCAGTCTTTGAACCAGTTTAGACCTCATTGAGACCATCATAAATTCAGGGTGAGACCTTCACAAATGTGAGAAGTTAAATAACCTTGTCACTAAAAACCTGCTTGTGAAGCTCATAAATCATTAAAGGAACCTCCACATCAGGTTCTCCTGTTTTTACAACACAAACATCCCATAATACCACCATATTACTAACAGGCCCCGCCCACCTTCAGCAGCTTGTCGTCTATCTCCACGGGAACCTCGGAGGAGGAGGTGGGGTTTTTGGCATCTCCTGCTTCTTGGCTGTTGCCTCCTGAGGCTCCAACGAGCTCCTCCTCCTCTGCGCTCACCTCCTCGATCAGGTAGTCTGTGATGTTCTTCAGGATGGGGTTCGTCTCCACCTGTCCACACAGAGGCATTTTGGGTAAGAATCAAAACCTCCTGGAACCACCTCTCAGGTCTTATAGAGGCAGTTTAAGAACAGGAGGACAACTGAGAACATGGACCGGGACCGTCTACCTTCTAACCAATCCCCCAGGTGGTCCCGTACCTGTCCAGTCCACAGCTCCCCTTTCTGGTCCAGACTGTGGATGAGGCGGGCAGACAGACGGATGTCGTTCCTGACCACCGGTTTGTGGTGCGTCAGGCCGTTGACGGTGCGGACGCGTCGACACAAGTCTCTGTTGACCACTGGGGACAGTTCACAGTCTCTGAGCTGGAGGAGAACATTGGACAGTGTCAGGGGAACATCAGAGAATGTCAGAGGAGCATCAGAGAAACATTAAAGAACATCTGAGGAACATCAGAGAAACGTCAGAGGAACATCGGAGAACATCAGAGAACGTCAGAGGAACATTAAAGAATGTCAAGAGGAAATCAGAATATTGGAGAATTATCACAGGAACATAAGAGGAATGTCAGAGGAGCTTCAGAAGAACGTCAGGGGAAATCAGAACAACAGAGGAACATCAGAAAACGTCAGAACGTCATAGGACATCAGTGGAACACCAGAGAGCATCAGAGGAATGTCAGAGGAGCATTAGAGAACGTCAGAGGACATCAGAGAACGTCAGAGGAAAATCAGAAAACATCAGTCAGGAAAACACTGATCTGCACAGGTTCTGTTACCCTGATGTTCTGGAGGTTCCAGCACGTCTCCTTGATGTTCACACTGCGGTCAAATGTTACCCAGCACCTTCTGAAGAATCTGAAGACAAAAAACATCTACTGAAGACAACGTTTCCATAAAAACATCTACTGAAGAACGAGAAGACGTTTCCATAAAACATCTACTGAAAAACATCTACTAAAGAACCTACAGATGTTTCCATAAAAACATTTACTGAAGAACAAGACGTTTCCATAAAAATATCTACTGAAGAAACTGAGAACGTTTCCATAAAAATATCAATTTACTGAGGAACCTGAAGACAATGATTTTATGAAAACATCTACTGAGGAACCTGGAGACAACATTTCCATAAAAACAAAATAAAATGTTTTGAAGAACATGAAGACAATGATTCCATGAAAACATCTGCTAAAGAACCAAAAGACAGTTTCCATAAAAAACATCATTTCCACATTTCCATAAAAACATCTCCCGAAGAACCTGAGAATGTTTCCCTAAAAATATCTACTGAAGAACCTGAAGACATTTCCATAAAAACATCTACTAACCTAAAGACAATGTTTTCATCAAACCATCTACTAAAGAAACTGAGAACAATGTTTCCATAAAAACATCTGTTAAAGAACCTGAAGACAACGTTTACATAACAACATCTACTGAAGACATTTTAAGGTTCTTACAGATTTGGAACAAAGCGGTTGCTCATTTCTTGGGTTTGCCAAGATATTTTGTCTCCAGTCCAGCTGCCTTGATTCCAGGGAATCAGGATCCGGACTGAGAACGTACCTGATCAGGTCTCAGGTAGGTTTTCTGGTTCCTCCAACCTTCTCCGAACAACAGTTACCAGAAAGAAAGGAGGAAGAAAGAAAAGAAAGTGGAGCATACCTCCTCTCTGGCTGAGGGTCTGACAGCGCCACCCGCAGGAAGCCCGGGTACCTGCGACACAACTACAGAGAAAGCCCACATAAGGACAAATCTGAAGGACGGGTCTGAAGGTCCACATCAGGATGAGTCTGAAGGTCTCCAGAATTCTGACTGAGCATTTCGTGACGATCTCCAACTCTAAATGTTCTCATTTCCACAAGTGGACTAAATCGTTGCTAATGTTCCTTTAAAAACCCTTGACTGTGTCAAAAAGAACTGGAAACTGATAAAAGTGATGCAAAAAATAAAACTTTATTGAAAATAAACAAAATGAAAATCAGAATTTGATTTTAAATTAAAAAAAAAAAAACAATCTAATGAAAATGGACTGAAATGGTGGTTTCCATAGAAACTGGAAAATAAGCTGAGCATCATCATCAATCACAGGTGTCTGCAGTCAGGTGTGTCCAATCATCATCATCATCACAGGTTTAATGGAACTTTGCCAACTTTTTAGTCCACTTGGAAAAATAAAAATCTAAACCAGGGGTACCATGTTTAGCTCTACAGTCGGTCCCAGGTCCAGTTCTAGGACTGGTACCAGGTTCAGTTCTACGACCAGTACCAGATCCAGTTTTAGAAGCGGTAGTAGGTACAGTTCTAGAGTGGGTATAGTTCAGTTCTAAGACTGGTACCAGGTTTAGTTCTAGGGCCAGTATCAGGTCTACTTCTAAGATCAGTACCAGGTCCAGTTCTGGAAGCGGCACCAGGTCCAGTTCTAGAGTGGTTCTAGTTCAGTTCTAAGACTTGTACCAGGTCCAATTCTACAATCTGTATCAAGTCCAGTTCTAGGACCAGTACCAGGTCCAGTTCTGGAAGCGGTACCAGGTCCAGTTCTACGACTGGTACTGGTCCAAGTCTAGTTCTATAATGGTTCTGGTCCAGAGTCAACTCACAGCAGTGATCTCCTCCTTGGACACCTCAGGTGGGATGCTTCTGATGAACAGGGATGTGGTGAGGTGTAGGGGGCGGGGCTTGGGCGGAGCCTTGTTTTCCTGCTCTTGATGCCGCTCTGACACACAAACATCCAGATGAACAAGTTAAATCCAGAACCAGAATTAGACCTAGTCACCAAGATGAACCTACCGTCCTCTCCATCCTCCTCTTCTTCGTCTTCCTCCTTCTCTCCATCAGAGTGGGAGGAGTCAGATTCGGAGGCGCTACCCTCGCCGCTGTCAGCTGATAGGCTTCGTTTCCTCTTCCTTCCCTGAGAGGAAGAGGTGGGGTTATGGCCGGTTCCTCCAATCACATCATCAAGATGAGCACGAGCTGAACCACATCACCTTCTTAGTTGTCTTCTTCTCCTCTTTCCTCTCTTCTTCATCTTTCCTCTCCTCATTTTCCTCTTCCTTTGCTCCATTACGTTCGTCTCCAACCTTCTGAGAAAAAAAGAGATGAATCAGAAATGAGGGCCTGCTCGGATCAGGATCTAGTCTGGTCTCAAGAGAAACGAGACCGGACAAGTTCAGGATCTGGTATGGTTTCCATAGGAACCAGACTTGACTCATAGTCTGTTTGGTCTCTAGATGAAAACCAGACTGGACAAAATCAGGATCCAGTCTGGTCTGCACATAAACCAGACTAGACTGGATCAGGATTCGGTCTGGCCTGCAGAAGAACCAGATTTACGAAATCAGGATCCAGTCTGGTCTCCAGAGACACCAGACTGGACGAGATCATGGTCTGGGGTCCCATTTACTAAACATTGCGTAGGATCTCTATTAAAAGCGTGCGTACGGCCAAAAGCCAAAAATGGCGTACGCCAAGAAAGATCCCGATCTACAAAACCCTATGTAGCACACCAGCAAGCAATTTCTCCTTTATCGATCACAGCTGCACTTCAACATTTGCTACAAGGCTCCTCCTCCTGTCCTGCCCTCTACACGCCCACATTCAACCATAAATGGTCGATGCAAAGCAACTCGTGAA